>PVLD010007109.1:0-94246 GCA_004027595.1 Dinomys branickii | reverse complement strand
ACTATCTTATCTATAATTTGGTATTTCCTTTAATGTTTTTGTGTTAACTAATGTGAAGATAACTATGTAATACAACATCCAGTTCTAATTCCCTACTATATTCTGTATAACTTTGTATTTTCTGTATTGTTTATGGCTTTTCTGGTTCATATGTCTCCATTCTTTTGTCTTTAAAATAAAATTAAAAAAAAAAACATAAGGAAAAAAGAGGCTTCTACTTGCTTTTTGCTCTTGCTGTTTTTACCGTCTTCCACAGCCCTGAGCTGTTGACCCCCACCATGCCACCCTGCCTTGGAGCCAGCTGATTATAGATTGAAATCACCACAACTGCTGAACTGATCACAGACTGAAATCACTACAAACGCTGAGCTAAGTAAACCTTTCCTTCCTTAACCTTGAGTGTCAGGTATTTTTTCTCAGCAAGGAGAGAAAAGTAACTAAGGCAAAACGCATAACTGCTTACTTGCTGAGAACATCATGGGCAGATGGGTGAGGATTTCTTCTGACGCCAGGACTGCCTCACATTTCTCACTGGACTGCCAATCGACTTGGGGCCATAAAGCTGTTTATAAACTTTAGCTAGTTTCTTCTTACTTCCATCTATGCTGATTTCCTACCACTCTAGCAAATATGAAAGACATGGGTCGCTTGTTCCCTTAAAAGGGATGGTTACACTTTGGAAATTAGTTTATTATACAATCCACTTTCTGAGAATGGATATGACATAGCCATGATTTTACCACAGTAAAAATTGTTTAATTAAATATTGCACCTGTACTACACACACTTTTTTTATTCATCATTACTCCTTAAAACACAGAATTAAAATATTTGCAAAGCATTTTCATTATATTTGGTATTATAAATAATCTAATGATGGGAAAAGGATAGGATATAGGCAAATACTACTTTATATTATGTACAGGACTTAGCACACTTGGAAACTGCCATTTATGAAGGAGTTCTGGGGCTTTGCAATCAATATCCTGTTCATACTGAAGAATATTTATCACTATCTGGCTTTTGGGTCCTGAGATTTCTAGTATAACTAAAAATGATTATTTTTAATTTAAAAGAATTTTTGTTTACATTTCTCTGTTGTTTTTCACTAGGATAAAACTGATGTACTTTCTTGGAACAGGAGACTCCTAACAATTACATTGAATTGTAGGATTTAACTGCCTCGGAAATACATTGTGTTTTCTCTTAATCATTCACCCCAATATTCTTCCATTACTTTGTATTAGATTTTCTCAAACGTCGGTGCATTTTCTTTTCTGTTTATCTGTTTGCTTTATTTTCCCTTTCGTCTGTTTCATTATATTAATCAGGCAGCCCACGATTTACATAAGTGTAAATTTATCATGGGATTGCTCCAGGCTCCTGTTCTTCCATTCCTCTTTACTTTCTCAAAATGCCATTTCTGGGCTGGGGATATGGCTCAGTGGAATAAGCGCCTGCCTAGCAAGCGCAGGGTCCTGAGTTCGATCCCCAGTACCGTCAAAATGCCATTTCTATGCTTGTCCACTTTGTCTTCCAGACGACCAGACAGATCCTTTGGTAGATGCTGTCATTTGAATCCCCAGTACTAATTCACTTTGAAATTTAACACTATGCAGTATTAGGCAATAGGACAAAAGGTAACAGTGTCACGAAGATTCTGCACTCATGCATGGATTAGTCAAGGTCTGGAGTAAGAGCCAATGGATTAACAAACTGTCAAGGGATGACTTTTTCTTTTTCTATGAAACTAGGGCCTTTCTAGGATGTTCTCCTTCATGGAGACAATGACTCGAGGTTAGGCGGACAACTCCCATGAGGAACAACATCTCACTAGGTCCAGCCTTGCCAGTGGACCACTCAGTACCTAAAACCAAGACCTGAGCAATCCTATACTATTCACAAATTACCCAGTCTGTGGCAGTCAGTCATAGTAACAGAACATGAAGTCCAACACTAAGCTGAAAAATAGAAACTTTACTGAGATAGTGTATTGGTTACATTTCTCTTATGGCTGGGACAAAATCCCCAACCCCCAAAAGTAAGGAAGGAAAGGTTTATTTAACTCAAATTTTATGGAGGTTTCAACCCATGCTTGACTGGTTCCAAGGCAGGGTGGCACATGGCAGAGGGCTACAGTTCATGGCAGTGGAAAACAGCAAATCAACAAGAGCAAAAGGGGGAAGTGGTGGCAAGCAGGCTCTTTCCCTCCGTTACAATGAATGCAAACTATCCACCCCAGGGCAAGGTGGAGCACTCACACCCATAATCCCAGCATTGGACTATGGACAAATAAAAAATATAGAAGCCTGCCCCTTAACTGCATTAGGATTTGTGGGGACATGCAGACACAACCTATATCATTTGGACACTAGCATGGTGTCCCACCTTGTGGGCTGGACACAAACTATGTAACAGGACAGCAATATTGACTCATTTCCAAAACCAAGCCCATTTTTTCTTTTACTTTTGGTGATTTTGACATCTTTGAGTGAAGTGTGCATTTTCCCACATTAAAAAAGTTACTTTTTACAAAAAGAACGGTAGAAAAGAAAGAAGTTTGTATGGATCAGGAAACACTTGGAAAGCTGAAAATGCCCAGGGCACCATTGAAGAAGGGGGAAGCTTAGCTTTGCCTCTGGTCTAACCCAATTCCTGTGTGACAGTACACTGTTTGTAACACTTCTACTTTTTTCTCTCCTCCACGTCCCTATTTCTGTAGAATCAGTGGGACTTTTTTTCTCATATTAGCATTGAATTACGAATTCCAATTGTACATTTTCCAGAAATATGAAAAAACCCTCCATTATGCTATGAATATTAAACACATCTAATATGCATCTTAATAGGACTGATTCTCGTGGTCTAGTAAGGTCCAATAGCTAGAAGGTTCATGACAAATGAAGATAAATGCATATAAGCATTAAGTCTACGACCTTGTAAAATGTTGAACGTGAAATTCTTCCTGAATTTGGTGCTAATGGTGATGATTGCTAAGGTCTGGCAGAATCATTGCTGAAGAATAGCTATTTTACTCTTTTGCATTATTGAAGGATATTATCATGCATGCAGTAAGGGCTCAAAAAATGTGCTTTCCCCGACCAGAAAGAAGTTTAACCACTCCACTGAGCTGATAACCACTACAGCTGAGGGTTGACATAACAAGCACTCAGATATGGATCTCAAGTATTAACCAGTGTACAAATACAGTTACTTGATCTTAACTAATGGCAGGCACTATTAAACCACTAAAATGTATAGATCTGATCTGATGTAAATACACAAGCGTTTTCATCCTGCGTATGTCCAGAAAACATATGAATGGTGCGTAGCAGGCCATTCTGAGAGTAAGAATGGAGTTAGTTTTGCGAAAACACCTCACGTAACCAAATCTTTGAAGGAAGTGAAACGAGTTTTTTTTTTTTTTTAATTAGCTCTCTGCATACACAGAATTAATACCCGCAGTCTGGTAGAATTATGTATCAATGTTTGCAAAGTGGAATATAGTTTGTCTTCAGTGACAAAGGTCCCCTAAGGTGTTATTAGAAATAGTTAAAATAGTCATCTTTTCCAAGAACTACCAGCATGAGATATAATTGATTTCATATCACAGGGGGAAAAGCTGGTGACTGAAATCGGAGTCAGAACCTGACCGAACCTCTGCCTACACTAGATGTCACAGGGTATTACATATAACAATCCAAGATAGGCTTTTTCTGGGGTACCTCACTGCTCTGATTTATGGAAGAATTTATACCTTTTGCATAATTTGCTCATTTCTTTCTTCCTTTCCTTCCTTTCCTCCCTTCTCCTACCCTTTTTCCCTCTTTCCTTTCTTACTTGCTCATCCTCTTCTCTTTACTTTCTTTCTTTATCTTATACCCATAGGTAGCTTCTAATTTACTATTCCTTCCTTTACAGATGATATCATGTTGGCTGTGAATATATTAAAGTCATACCTAAAACTCTTTATAGGTAGGGAATCTATTTCGCAGAATACTGGGCTCCACCAGGCTACTGAATTTCTAGAGCAAGAATTAGCAAATGGTTTCTACAAAGGGTCTCATGGTGCCCAGCGTAGCCTTTGGGGTCTTAAAGGTCCCCATATTTTCTCACATCCAGTGTTGCAGAATGAGAGTTGCCTCGGGCAACCCAGAAACCAAAGAACAAGACTTTGTATCCATAGCATTTCATTTAAATATACAGATGTATCTGTTCGACCAATTTCCTGGGTTGTAAATGCCTGCCTCACAACCAAGGAATTCCCAGGTTAGAGAAAAAAAGCAAACTCTTGGTAGGCTCTTCTGTTGAGTTTTCTTCCTAGAACTTCCACGTTCAAAAAATGAAATGAGAGGAACTTTAGCTCAGCTTTAAGCATTTTAAGAGTTAAGTGGATAGTTCAGCACAAACCAGAACTCATCAAAGATGAATATCCTACAAGATAACAAACAGGTTCCACACTGGAATCCAATGTCCTTACATCTCAAAGCTAAGTATTAAGACTTAATTTTCCTTTTCCTCCTCCTATTCCAGTTATTCTTTCACCTTTTCCTCTTCTACCTTCTCCGCTTCCATGTCCTTTGCCTCCTCCACCCTTTCTCCTCTAGTACTCTTTTTTTTTTCATTTTTCTTTTGAGGCTTGACAAAATCTAAGCAGACTTAGGAACAATGGAATACTTTCTTCAAGAGCTGTAAATCCACAGCACTAGAACAATTCAAGCAACGTTAATGATGTGACTGAGTTACTGTTACATGGTAGAGTTTGGTGGTGAGTACAGTTAACTGGAAAACAAGTGGTCACCGACGTTTGCAGACAGTTAAATCTACTGCTCTGTGCTCAAGTGGTGCAGAGCGTAAATGCATCTGCACATGCCCACTGCGAATTCCTGAGTTAGGGTTTGCTTTGAAATGGGTAACTTCATGGCTAAAACTAGGGTGTATGTGTGTATTTGTGGTTATTCAACAATCCTGAAATTAGCAGATCGAAAATGAGTGTGCTTGGTGACGTTGCTAGATACAGAGCTGTCCTGTAACCTCTGTGCACCATCCCAACCATAGCTCTCTCTGTCTTAATTTCATTCCCAGTGTGATGTGGGTTCTATTGCTATCTGCCTCCTCTTTGCTAGTTGTTGCTCTTAGAACATCCATATTATCAAAATTAAAGGGAGATTGTTTAAAGATACCGAGGCACAGACCATATATTTGTAGAGGCAAGGAACCATGTTAGGAAGATGGAAAAAGAATGCCCAGTAGGTTAAGATATTGAAAGCAACCCAAGGGAAATTTGATGGTATTTGAAGAATAGGTAGGTCTGTGTGATATCTAGTTGGTGCACTGAAAAACAATGTTCTCCAAGGTGGTCCTGTCGGAACTCTCACCAAGCGGGGCACCTACGTCAGCAGTTGTATAGTTATCAGCAAGCATGAGCAGCTACAGATGTTCAGTTTTCTAAAACCATTGGTCAGCCACAGATCCACTGAGATCCTGGGCTCTGAGAATGTAGGCATCTCCTATCCATTTCTATGTCAAATGCACCACTTGTGAAACAAGAATGTTTTTTGCATACAGAGAAATGCTCTGTATGCAAAGAGAAGGTGAAACGTTCCATTACCTAGCAGTCAGCTTCCCTTTTTCTCTCTTATCATTTTCTGTCTTGGTTGACCTGTCTGCTTTAAGCAACCACCACAAATATTGTGACTTTAAGCAACACAAGTATATTGTCTTACTGCCGGAGAGATGAAAATCTTAATACAGACCCAAATCAAGGTGTCCTCAAGGTGATTATCCTTCTGCAGGCTGGCTGCTGGGAGATTCTGTTTCCTTTCCTTTCCAACTTCTAAAGGCTATATGCTTTTTTTTGCCCAGCTTATTTCCCTCATTTTTGTAAAAACCAAGCATCTTCAAAGCTCTCTCTGAGTTTGACCTTCCTGCCTTCCTCTGACAGAATCTTTGGATGATATCAGTCCATATATGTAATCTGGGAGCAGCTCCCCATCTCAGGAATGCTTCAGTGAATTTCACCTACAAAATTCCACCGATGGCAATGCATTCCCAAGTTCTAAGCACCAGGAAGGATATGTTTTTATTCTCAGCTTCATTCCTCTAAAGCCCAGTGATAAACCCTACATTATCCTCACTTTTACTGTCTCTCAAATTTTCTCTTTTCTATGTTTGCGTTCAGAGTTATAGGCACTACCTACCGTCTCACTTCCATTTCTGGCATCATTGTAGCTACCAAATTCAAACCCTTTCTCTAGCATATTCATGTATTAAATAAAAATATATGTCTATCTATGCAGGGGGGGTCATCAGGCTGGCTTATCAGATCAGAGTTGTGAAAATCTGGAAAACCCCTTCAGGGGAACCTGCTCTTGAGGAAATCACTGCTTGAGGAAGAAAGAGAACTTGGAAAAATTATGAACTCAACTGTAATGAAGTCACACTCCTTGATTTGCTCTGGGGCAGCCAGAATTTAATAAGTTGAATACCCTTCCCAGCAAGTTTGGTGTTAAGTTACCCACTCTAATTATTGCAAAGTGATGAAATCATCCAACCCAACTCAAAGGAACATGAAAGTTTTGTCTTGTAGCCCACTTACCTGGCAGGAGTGCTGACCCCAGCCAGTCCGAGGGAAAATCATTTGCTTACACCATCTTGAAGTCCACAATGGCTGTGAGATGAGAGGCAGGTACATGCACAGTGATCATCTTCACACTGGAGGGTCACAGGATTGAGAATATTGAGAATCTTTTAGTCCTAGGAGATGAAAGCTGGAGAGCAGGAGGAATGAAGCACCGATCCCAGGTAAACGGCATGGGAACTCACGGGAGAGCCCCCAGTGTGAATCTACATTGCAAGACCAAAGGAACTGGAGACAGATATCCAACGATCGCCAGAAAGGAAGGTGCTAGAAGTCGATATAAACTCCAAGGTCACACCTTCATCCTCACAGCCACTTGAATGCTCATTTAACCCCCTAAAGGCTTTCCAAGTCAATCAAACTGACAAACTTAATTGTCACAGAGGTCCCTCTCTGAAATCTGCTTGACTTCAGGTTGAACTGTTAAAATCTCAGACTGTTAAATTGCCAAATATCACAAACTCACCTCCATTTCTAGCCTGTGTCTTGTCATCATGTATAACCAAGGAAACAGTTTAGCCTGAGGAAATTTGAACAGAAGGTACATGTGACATTTCTAAATTTAGGCAGTAGAAATTGTTTTGAGAGGCTGCTTCTTTCAGAGAGCAAAGTACAAGACACAGAGAGACCCATCTGGCCTCCATCAGACTGTGGCATGATAAACAAATGAAATTTGCTATGGTGGTTAATGATATGGAGATTTTTATTTTAGCAGTGTCACCTTGCTTATTCTTACTAATGACACGTGCATGTTGTCATCTCTGCCTAGGATGCTACTTGGAAGGAAGGTATACTTGTGAACATCCCCTTTGCTCAGTATTGCTTAATTACAGTTGCTATAATTTGGATCTCTAAAGGCTGTATGTTAAAGGCCTGCTCACCAAGGAGAACCAGTGGCAGGTGCCTTGGTTACTTTTGTGGCTGAGACAAAGTTCCCAACACCCAAAATTACGGGAGAAAAGGTTTATTCATCTACAGTTTGAGGAAGGTTCAGTCCATAATCACCTGGCTCCAAGGCAGTGGGCCAAGGCAAAGGGGCAACAGTTCAGGGCAGCAGAAGACAGCCAAGGCAACAAGACCCCAAAGTAGGGGACATCAAGGCCTTGTATGATATACAGGCTGCCTTCCCAAACCATCTCCTTTCTTTCCTTTTGCACAGGTTCAGGGTATATAAAGTAAGGACCCTGGCACCCTATTGAATCACTTAGTTAAGCTTCTGAACATCTCAGTTCTGAAGTTGACTCAGTGTATCCACCACTATAATGCACCCTTTGTCAACTTGACAGCCAGACACATTTCTCTAAACCAGTCTTCAGATACCAAGATATGCCTATTCTAGTTGTTTTACAACTTGTACATTATAACACAAATTTAACAATTTTTAAGAACTAGTATTAAGTCTATCAACATTATATTGCATTAGAACCATACCATTCTGCCCGTGGATCCCTCAAGTCTCATGCACAGCCGTTTATTGAAAAGGTATTTAGCCCATCCTTAAGAGTGGACAATGTCCTAACAATTTTAGCAGTGCTTAGAAATCTAAGTCCCAGGTATCCTCCAAAATGTAAGGCACACTCTTAGCTGCAAATCCCTATATAAATGAAAAGTTAAATACTTCCAACATTCAGTGGCACAACATAGACATTTCCATTCTAAAAGTTACAAACAGGGGGATACAAAGGATTGGGACAGAAGCACATCCAAAATTCAGCAGGGCAAACATTGTCTTGTAGTTTCATGTACATTTGAGGCAATCTGCGGCAAGATGTGTGTCCCAAAGGGTTTGTGTGGTTCCATCACTACAGCACTTTCAGTGCTTGTAGCTCCCATGGATTCTCCCTCAGGCCCACTTTACTCCGTCTTTGTAGGTTTCCTTAGATGATCCATGTTCCTGGCTTCCCCAAACTTCTCGGATCTCCACTGCACCTTTGGCTCCATCCTCACAGATACACACACTGCCCTCTCAGGGACACATAGCCTGGTTTTGCAGGCCTTCTGAAAGCAGATCAGAAGCCTTCTTAACACCACAACTCTTGCGTTCTGCATGTGCCTAAAACCAGCACTATGTGGATGATGCTAATGTCTGCTGCCAGCTGGAGCAGTAAACAGGCCTTTTCCCTCTCGTGGTTTCAGGGGTTGAGTGCCTGGGGTGCTGTCCACTCTGAATCAAATTCTGAGGACCAGACTGTTTGTGCTGCTGCCACTCTGGGACATGGCACTCTGTCTTTCTCCTGAAAGCAAGGTCTTTCACTTTTGCACGTTTGAGGCTACAAAGTTTGGAGACTTTCTGCATCTTGTGAAGCCCTCAGGCCACCTTTTATATTCTCCTGTTCCTTCTCAGCAGCCAAGTTCTCCTCAGCTCTATCCCTGTAATGCTCAGCTTTACTGCAGAGTCCTTTCTGGCGAAAATCACAGCATTTTAAAATATCCCACTCAGATTTTTGCTCTTGATTGTCAACTTAGACAATAGTTGGGCTCACAGGCCCCAACTAGAGCCAAGCCACTTCCTCAACATTCAGTTACCTTTAAGTTTCTTTTGGCAATATAATTAGTATACCACCCTTAATCTCATTGTCAGGCAGTCTCTGGACATGAGAAAAATACAGACAAATTTTCTGCCAAGCCATAACACACAATTGTCTGCACTGTACCATCCAATGCAGTTCTTCTTTGTAGCAGAAACATCATGAGGCTGACCTTTACTGGCAGGGTTTCTAGCAGCCTTCTGGTCTTTTGGTCCCTGACCAGAATCTCCCATACAGAACATCTGAAGGCAACACAGCACTACTCTTTTGGGTGACATCCCTCAATGTTTCCAAGCTCTTCCCCCAAGTCACTGCCTAAAGCTCTTAAATTAAATGTTCAGATTCAGTCACAAAAACAACCCCACTCCTGATACCAAATCTTGTCTTGCTTTCTATTTTCTTGTTGCTGAGACAAGATGCCTGATCCAAAATTAAGGAGGGAAAGCTTTATTTAAGTCACACTTTGTGGAGATTTCAGTCTATAGTGAGCTGACTCGAAGGCTGGAGAGTAGCACGACCCAGAGGCAACACTTGAAGGTGGTAGAAGAAAGCAAGAGTAATAAAAACCAAAAGTGAGGGATGGTAAGCCTCTTTCCTTCCCTTATATTGTATTTAGACCATTTACCTACACCAACTTCGTGCCTCCCTTCTAGCACAGGCTCATAATGTTTACAAAGTGAGGACTCTGGTGCCTGCTGAATCACTTAGTCAAGCTTCTAAATGTCTCAATTCTCAATTTGACACAATGTATCAATCATTACAGCAGGTAACAGCACCTGTAAGAGGAGGGGCCAAATGAGAGGAAGTTAGGTCTTTAGGAGCATGGTCTTAAAAAGGATCATAGAATCCCAGCTCACTCCTCCTCCACATTTTGTGAGGTAAGTGGTTTTGCTTTTCAGTGTGTTCACACCATGATGTGCTGTTTTAAAATAGGCTCCAATGGAAGGGGTTCCCTTAATCATGGGAAAGCCTCCAACACTGAGCCAGAATATACATTTGCTCTTCCTAAGTGACTCTTTCAGATGTTTTGTTAGAGTGATGGAAAGTTGACTGACACATAGACCATGGATACAAAGACTACTTTTACATGTTTTGTTCTGTATTAGCTCATGTTTGCTGTAATTAATGTTCACATTCCTTCTGTGGAGTTGGTAACTATGCATAACACACCTTAACCTTTTTTTCATTCACTTCTCCTCCCCTCCTTCATGTTCCATCCCTAGACCCCTTTCCATCTGAGAAAGATCTGCTTTTCTACTTCCTAGTATCTATCTTCTATTTTGCTGTTTATTTACATTTTGGGCTTCTCATATGCGAGGAATCATGTGATATTTAAACTTGCATGTCTGATTTATTTCATTTAACATTATAGCCTCAAGGCACATCCATTTTCCTACAAATGAATCAAGTTTATCCCCCTTTATGGTATAATAGCACTCCATTGTGTCCAAGTAGCGCATTTCCTTTTCCATAAGTCTAACTATGGATGAATAAGCTGCCTCCAAGATTACACTCTTGTGGATAAACATCAGTCAAGGGCCACAGTGATATTTCCCTCTACCACAAGGGAAATATACACTGATGGTCTCGTGTAATTTTAATGCAGCTGAAAATTTCCTAGAGCCTAGTAGCATTGTAGCCATTATAATATTGTGGTAGTACGCACCTATAGTGTGTGCGCTGATGGCGTGGTGAACATGCCTACTGTATTGTAGGTGTGTAAAGCTGTAACACACACAATCATGTTTGTATAGCACATCATTTTGGATGACAGTGATATATGACCACATGACTGGCACTTGTATTTCCTGCATTGCACTTTATGTCTTTGTTTTAGAGTATCCCTCTGCTACTTACAAGGAAAAAAGCATACTGGGAAATGTCAAGTGGCGCTATATCTCACGAATATTGTGTCTCCTGACTCTGTCAACAGCCCACATTCAGTGAATATGTTTCCAAGAAAATTTTGTGTTGAGTACCCACTCTAATTATAGCAAAATAATGAAATCATCCAAAGTTATATTTCGCAGAATGCATCCCAATTATTCTGTGACAGGTCACTATTTGTTAGTTGCATCCATACTCAAAAAACTTGGAATAAAAGAATATAGGAAGAAATCAACAACAACAACAAAAAGAGAGTGGTGATTATGCGTTCTAAGGACACCTGTTTAACCACACTATATGCTTGGATTGACTTAAGGATGTGACTGGCTTCATCTTAAGATCAAGGTCGTATTTCCAAGGTCAAGGTAGATGCCCATCTTAAAGACAGGTGAAGCTTCCAAGCAATGATAGTCATAAGAAAGCAAAAAGTGCAGCTTGTATCACCTCTAAGACAATGGCAAGACAGAAGGCGGAATTTTCATTATTTTTCTTATCCCATAAAGAAAATCACTATATGGTGACATAGCTTCACCATAATCACTATGATTATCATGTTTGCCTTGGTATCTACTTTCGCAGAGGCAGGCAAATGTCATTTGCTTCCCGCACCCTTATCCATCTCCCAGATGTGTATGTGTACCCATGTGTGATATCCACGATGACTTGAATCAATACCCAGGAAACATGAAACTGCCAGTTATGCCGCCTCCCCACTTGGCACGCAGATCAAACTCAATTCTTCCTGTTCGTTCACTCGCCGGATCTCTCTTTGCTGCTCTGCAGCCGCTGAAGTGTAGCCGCCAGCACCCTCACCTCCTCACCCTCGGCAGTGAGATCTCAAGACATTCTGTAAACATTCCTTTGTCTGTAACAGCATCCCCCGAAAGCAGAGATAATCTACTGTGAATATGAGCTCAGTGCTGGGACTGCTTCTCCGGATTTGGCAGTCAGCCTCAAATGCAAGCCTTTTGTGCATGCATCTCTTTGACGGACGGCACTGTGGACTCTGGTGACCCAGCTCCTTGAAAGAGAACCAGCAGCGTATTCATCCAACTTGCAGATGCAGAACACAATTGAGAAAGCAGAAAAAAAAAGGACCTTCGATAAACACTGCAGACCTTATTAAGTTTAACACAGAGAACAATACCTAATTATAGCAACAAAGGACATGGACATTTTGCAGTTAGTCGCGTTAACCAGCTGGATGGGAGCATCTGGGTTTGTGGCTCCAGCTCCTAATCCTGTTGTAATTTCTCACTTTTGCTCTAGTTTCTGTGGCTGAGGAGAGCTGCTCCTAGAGATTGTTTATGCCAGTGCTCTGAGGCCATGTGACTCTCAGGCAGGTTTGCTCTAAAAATATCGTGTTGTGCTCAGAATAGCACACTGTCTCCTTTCTCCTATGAGAGACTACTTCTCAGCTCCTTGGATATTGGTTCAAGGTGAGAGTCATCCAAAAGCATTAGGTAGATGGAAAGATAATTTTTAAAATAAATTAAACAGCATCCTTTCAAATATATATTACCCGGAACCTCAGAATGTGACTTCATTTGGAAACATGGTCTTCTCAGATGTGATTTCTTAAGAACCTCCATGTGAAATGATTTGACATTTCGGGGGCACCCTGAATCTAATGACTTGAGTCCCCTATAAAAGGCAGGAAAGAGAGATTTGGACATAAACAAGTATGGGAAGATGAAGAAGACCAGGAGAGATTAGAGGAGGTGTCCACAAGGCAGTGTAGATTGATGATACCTAGATAGGTGATGGATGGATGGATGGATGGATAGATGGATACACGGAGAGAAAGACAGACGGGTGACAAATAGATAGATGTCTACCTTCTACTATTTGGATTCTGAAAATAACCCTTAAACTGTCAATAGAGAGATAAAAATAAAAGCAGAGTTTGGAGACCCAGGGTGATTGAAGGGAATCTTTTCCTTTCATGCAAAAGAAATGAGAAGGTCTCGTTCATAAATCTCAAGCTGCCAGAAGCTGATTACCAGAAGAAAGCTGAAAATGAGCTTGTCTTTTCACACAATCTTTTTCAGCATCCAACCATGTTGAGACAAAAATACGTTTAATTATTTCATACCTTGCACCTCAAGGTATCTGATTATATTTTTCTTTTTTTAAAATAAAAATAATACTGAGATATTTGCCATGTGGTGCTGCTTATACAAAATGCTGGGGTCTGGGGGTGTCATAGTTCTTTTTTATCATTTCAGGTGGGAAGTGAGATGAATCAAGGGAGGGAGGAGAGTTGGAGTGGATTCAAAGAGATAAAGTTTTCATTTTTCTTTGTTTCCTTCTGCTTTTTCAGATCACCTGTCTGCATGTCGAAGGTCAGCTGACGGAGCTGTGGAATTTGCCGCCATTGCAGCAAGGGCAGTGCCAGGTCAGAAAGTGTTTGGAAAGCCAGCCTCCCTTAGGGTGAGTTAGCACCTTGGCAGGGAGGCAGGAAGGGTTACAGTAGTGATGGTGGTCTCCATGTAGTTATGCTCAGAACCTAAATGGTTATAAATGTGTAGCCACAGAGCAGAGACATGTGAGTCTGAGGAATCATCTTGCATTTCCCATAGCCACGTTCTGTAAAATGTGACACTTCATTGTATGTAGACAAAAGTAAATAGCTGCCATATACATGCATGCTTAAAAATTATGGGAGTGCTGCTGCATACACATACGTAGATCCCTGTAATATGATGACTTTAACTATCCCAGGAAGATACTTAGAAGGGGTGTGGAGAGAGAAAAGGAATTTATTTTTTTTTTCATATAAAGAGAATTAAAAAAATAAAATAAAATAACAAAAACATATACAAAAACAAAACAAAGCAAAAACAATAAAAATGATACAGGGATTCAAAACAAAATAATAGGAATTGACAGTGGTTGCTATATTCCATATTGGTATCTTCAACGAAGTTGTTCAGATTACTAGATGTAAGAATGCAAGATTGCTCAAGCCATTAAAGAGGATAACAACAATACAAAAATTGGACAGAATACAGAGCTTCACCAAACAAGAACCTGAAAGAGTTAGTAAAACCAAAAATGTATAATAGATATTATGAAAAGAAAGAAATTGCCCAAAAGAAGGAACAACTGGGAGGAGGGAAAGGAGAGAAAGAAAGAAAGAAAGAAAGAAAGAAAGAAAGAAAGAAAGAAAGAAAGAAAGAAAGAAAGAAAGAAGGAAGAAAGAAAAGGAAGGAAGGAAGGAAGGAAGGAAGGAAGGAAGGAAGAAAAAGAAAGAAAGAAAGAAAAAAGGGAAAGAAAGATGATAGTTATGATAATTGTACCTCTGATATCTGGTGGTTTATTGAAAGGAGCAGTTAATGCTTAATTTCTTTTTACCTATTTTGCATGCTTATATCTATGATGTGAACAACTAATTTGAGGGATTTCTATTGATAGTTATTTTGCTGTTTCCATGCAGATTTCCATAGTGGTTATAGTAGTTTACCTTCCCACCAGGTAGATGGATTCCTTAGTTCTCATATCGTTCGTGTTAGTTGATTTTTTGGTGATAGCCATTCTCTCAGGAGGAAGAGGGCATCTCAGTGTTGTTTTAATCTGCATTTCTGTCATGGTCGGAGATGTTGAACATCATTTTTTCAGTAAGCACCAGCCGTTTGAGCTTTTGCTTCTCAGAATAGCATATTTTATTTCGTTTCCCCATTTTTGATTACATTTTTTATTTTGGAAGGTCTGATTTCCTTGAGTTCTTCATGTATTCTTGGTATAGACCTCTCTCTGAGGAACAGCTAACAAAATTTCTCCCCATTCTTCATTTTGTCTCTTCACTCCTTTGTGCTTCCTTTGCTAAGCGGAAATGTTTTAATACAATATGATCCCATTTGTCGAATTTTGCTACATAGAAATGGAACAGCCCATAGCTCAAAGAATTTTCTTTACAATTATTTCTTATGTATTATGGGCTCAGTTGGTTCCTCCATAAAATTTCTGTGTGGAAGCTCTGACTCCCAGGATCTCAAAATGTGTTTGGAAATGGGAATATTAAAGAGGCGATTAACACAAAATGAGGTCACTAGGATGGATTCTAGTCAAACGGGACTGGTGTCCTTGTAAGAAGAGGAGCAGAGGACACAGACACACACAGAGGGAGGAGCGTGTGAGGGCAGAAGGAGAAGGTGACAAGCACAAACCACGGGGAGAGGCGTGGGGAGGAACCCGCCCTGCCCATGCCTGGACCTTGGACTTCCAGCCTTCAGCCCTGTAGATGACAAATGCTGCTCCTGCAGAACCTATCCTGGGGGACTTACTTCAGACCTAGAGGGATAAAATACTCTATGTAAATAAACCTTCCTAGCACATCTAGGTGGGTTTAGATTTCCTTGTGGGCTTTTGGCAACCAAGAATAAATAGTGAGTAGGACCAAAATGTAAACATATTGAAGAAGATTCTCCCCATACAATTAAAAACAAACAAACAAACAAAAATGTAGCTAGCTTCCTCCCAAGGAAGGTCCTTTCCCTTAATTTTGCAGTTGTTCTCATAACAGCCCTCATATGATTCTGTTTCTTCCCAGATCGTTTTCATAGGCAGTATCTTTAATTTTTGCTACCTGGCAAATTATTTTACAGACCCCCAAACTGTTACTAACATCTTCATAAATTTCTTTATAACTTAAATTTATACGGTGTCTTTGTTTCCCTTCTGAAGGCATCAGCACTAACTTAGAATTACAAGAGATGCCTCTGCTTGGAGCTGCGCAGACTAAGTTCAAAATAAGAATGCATTTCATGAAAAAAAAAAGACATTTCATTTCATTATCTCTCTGTAAAGTATAAAAGGAATACTGTGTCTGTTTCCCCCTGAATTCATTATTACATACCCACAGAGATTTTACACATTTTTGAGACCTATAACTATCTAATTCCAAGGTAACCATGAATTGAATCTCCTGAAACTACAAGTAAAATTAAACCTCCCCTTGCTTACATTACAAGTTTTAGTTATTACATTTGGGGACTGCAAAGCTATCTAAGTTTGGCCTCACCAAGCATACAGTCTGAGACAAAAATTTTAGTTGACACATGAGGTTGGCCATGTGCAAAAAGCAAGAAAGAGAACTGAGAAAATAAGTTATATCTATTCCATATTGCTAAGTGACAAAGTACAGGAAATTGAGTGGCTTATAACCCCAGCATACCTATCAGTTCAGAATTCCCAGGGATCAGATATCCAGGGGTAAATTGGATGGTTAATTCTCTCAGGGTTAGACCAGCTGCAAACACAATCTACTTGTAAGAGTTATGCTTGGTATGCTCAACTTCTGGTCTCCCAAAGGAATGGTGGGATACACTTCTGGGGGTGCCTGTCTGGGTCATGGAGGTGTGACCCTGGGGTCTATCTCTGGTCCCTGCTTGCTTTTTCTCTGGCATTCTTAACCAGCTCCGCTTTCTGGCCATGAAGAAGTGAGCAAGTTTTTTCCACTACGTCCTTCTGACATGATGTTTCTGCCTTGGAGTAAGGTGACCATTTGGACTGAATCTCTTGTAACTGTGAACCAAATTAAACCTCTCCTTGTTTACATTATGGGCACTGGGTATTACATCCTTCGATAGGAAAGCTGACTGATACAGTACTTACCCCTCACTGTCTGTGAAGATTGGTTCCAGGACCACTAGAAGATCCCCAAATCTGGTCTATTTGTTTTTTTTAATAAGAAGGCATTATATTTGAACGCAATCTATGCACTTCCTCCTTTATATTTAAAATCATCTCTAGGTGATTTAGGATATATAACACCATGTGAATGCTATGTAAATTGTTCTATTTTTCCACCCTTGGTTGGTTGAATCTAGAATGCTGAAGTTGTGGGTGCAGAGGGCCGAGCGGCTTTATTCTCACTTAGAGCTCAGGTCCCTCTTTCAACATTACTCTGTAAATGAATTATAAAATATAGTTCCCTCCAGTTGTGGTGCTCAAGTGCCCATTTTCTGGTCAGTGCTTTGTGAAGCCTATGCTTAGTAACCAGAGAGAGAGCTGTATAAGGTTTGTCACGACAGTGCCTCCATAAGTAATCATCACTGGGAATTTTTGCTAACTCATTACCTGCTTTGAGAGGACTTGCTGCTACAAAGCGGACAGTAGCTTTTCCCCTTGTCATCTTTGAAAAATATACATTCCGACACTTTTCTCATGAAGTAGTCACATCTGCTTCGATTTTTATGCAACTATCCTGTTTGCCATGGTTATTAAGCAGCTAGCAAGAAGCCCTTTGTCTCAGACTAGGGGATGCTTGAGGTCTGTTTGGGTCCAACCTGTTTGGCAGGATTATTCTGTCCTCAGGCTATCAGTGCATTCAGCAACTAGCCGTTCGGCATGCTGCTTTATGTCTTCTCTTCAGAGCATTCTGTCAAGCTGGAAGGCCTGTGACTGCCTGAGCTCTGTGACCTTTGTATGCCTCACTCTTTCCAGTAACAATGACAATGCCTTTGAAAATTCAGCAGAAAGAAGGTTTCCTTCCAACCTGAGATCATACATGATACGGTATCTCTGGCTATGTGGCTTATGAGCATTTGATGGACAAAAAGTACTTGCTACCTGGAAGAATGGCATGCCCAGCTCAAGTTATGAGAACTTATCTGGGAGAATGGCTAGGGATAGAGAAAGTTCACGTTAAACATGGGCACCATGGATTGGGAGGAGATAGAGGAGATCCTATCCCTTTATACTTTCTAACTGAGACAGGCAGTCAGATTCACCTTTCCAACAGTTTCACCCAGCTAGGGAAGATGAATTTCCATTCAAAGACAATTGTGAGTTTGGCATTGAGTCCTGGGACAGTGCTATCTTGAGCTAGGAACCAAAAGGAGAGATAGTGTGGGCATGTGAGATGTTGCTGTGCGTTGTTCCAACTTCAGAATCCAAGTACTCACCGTGATGCCACAGTATTTTCCATATATTGGAAAATGAATTTGGAAAGCACCCTCAGAATTACTAATTGAGAGAACACTCTCAATTTCTGAATGCAGCCTGTGCCGTAATTGGCATTTTATTTGTGGAGATACAGGGATAAGCAATTCAGTCTTCCTGTCTTTAGGAGCCTGTCACCTTGTAAAGATTAAAGGAAACGGAATTCCTTTTGTTTTACAGGTGAAATCAATTTTAATAGCATTCACGGTTCATCTTAATATGTTCTAAAATATTGTGCTTTGCACAGGTAATCCATATAGGCAGCTCTTAAAGAAATCAATTATAAACTTCCTTTTGTACTAAGACTTTGAAATTCAGTGTCTTCTTTTTATTTAATACTAATTTCAATTGGAATGTTAATTTTTTATGAAAAATCATAGAACATATGCCAGGAGTTCTAGCTTGCTGTTTTTCTCTTTTTTGGACTTTTTTTTTTTTTTTTTTTTTTGAGACAGGTCTTGCTATGCAGCTCAGGCTAGCCTTGAGTTCACTTTGTAGACTAGGCTGGTCTTGAACTCTAAATGATCCTGCTGCCTCAGCCTCGCGAGTGCTGGGTTATAGGTGTGTCGCACCATGCCTGGCTAGCGTAGGGGTTAATTGTGTCCTTTGCAGATATCAGGACCCAGGTTTGATTCACATAACTCAAAAAGAGAAAAAATAGATTAAAAAGAAATAACTTACATGCAATTACTTTGGTTTGTATGTTTCAAGAATTGTTTTAATTGCTACTTACAGTGATAGAGTTACTATTAATAATTGTATCTCAAGTCATAAATGGCATAAAATGGTCAGTTTCCTAGGCTTGAATATTTCATCTAAAATTATGTTACACCACGTATATTTTTTCCTTTGCATATGTTTATTGGGTGCAATATGATAATTTAGTACATACCTGCAATGCACAATGATAAAATCAAGGCAATTAGCATTTTCTCCTGTCTTTTGTTGGAAACTTGTGAACTTCTGTTTTCTAGTGCTTTATAAATCATAAAATAAAATGTGAAGTTAAATATATACATACATACATATAGACACATATAGACACATGTGCATATATGTGTATATACATATACATTGAAGTATGTATGTTTATATATACACATACAAAAGTATAAGTATATTTATATAAGTACATTACTATATTTATATATGTGTGTGTGTGCATATATGTGTGTGTGTGTGTGTGTGTGTGTGTGTGTGTGTGTATAGTAGCCCCATGGCAGATTTATTAATCTGCCTAATTTTGTGGGAATTAAATGTTAATGATAATTTCTTTGTAAGATGATAGTGAATATTAAATATAATAACAGCTTTAGAGGGTATGGCGCATACCTTTCATAACAAATTCTTCTTTCCTTTGACTCTGGTGATCTACATGTGGTAAGAGGGGCCCTAATGAAATTAGAAGTTTAATCCATCATTTGCTTTTGTTGGCATAAATAATGGCATTCTTGGCTGTCAATTTAGATTAGAGAGAAACTGAACTGAGCAGGGAACCATGATACGACCTTTAGCTTGTTTGTTATCGATGATTTTAATGTCTTTGTAGTGTGCACAATCTATTATCAAGCTGACATATTAGTGCTTTTGAAACACACAGGTTCAGAAGGATACGCTCCCATCCACACACCAGTTCCTTCATACATACACGCCCATGTGAATGTAGGGTTGTGTCTAGGCTGCCTGGGATCATCAAATCCTTTTCTCTGTACTCTCTGAGAAAGAAAAAGTGAATTAAAAGTTAGCACTAATCTGTCATGTTATAATTTAAAATATACAAGTTAGAAATGAAGAGTATTGTGCAGTTGAGTGAAATAGAAATATTATAGGCAGTCAGACAGGACCAGACCCTCGAAGGAGCCAAAATGAAAGACAAGGTGGCTCCATTGCACAATGGATAGCGCATTGGACTTCCAAAATGAAAGACAAGATAACTTGCAACCGTGGGAGAGACAGGCACATCTGCTGCAGGCCAGACCTCAAGACAAAGATAAAGCAAATGCAACCACATACCTCCTTAGCGATGGTTTTAGGGACTGATATTCTAAATAAATATTCATCAACTTAAAAAAAAAAAACCCAGGGATAGTCCCTAACTCAGCCTCCTACAGGAAAGACCTCTGTCCTGTGTTCATGTCCACTTCCTACATGACTCACTTCCCCATTTGATCATGATTTAATCAATTTTACCTCAACAATTATATTTGTAATCTTATTTGCTGATCATAGTTGTGTCCCATCTCAGGTGCACCAAGCTTTCCACTTTGTCCCCACTTCACCTCATGACTCTACTTTATAAAAATCCCTGGAAAAGTCAGATTCCCTGGGCAACCCACTGGGCCACCCCTTCTTTCCCTCTCTTGTACAGAAGCTTTTTTTCTCTCAATAAATATATATTTTTCTTAAGCTCCATTGTTCTTGAAATTCATTCTTCGATTTTACAGAACACAAAGTGACCCCAGTTCTCTTTCAGGTCGGGAGTTTCTTTCCCCTGTATCATTAGGTTTCATTAGGATCTCTACTATAAACTCATTCAGAGATGTGAACCAAGTCATCTAAGCAGGCAGAACTCCAGTGTGCTTTCTGACTAATTAGGGACTGAGAAAACATGACTTTCTCCTACCTCTTGCCCTCAGTGTGTGTATGAATCACTTAAGAGAAGTAAGAGTGTATTTCAGGAACTTGGGACACGGTCTGGCTTACTGGTTTTCATGGATTTCAGATGAGGTACCATTCTGTGAGGTCACAAAGGGGAGCTGTATTCATTGCATTCTATGCTCATGCACTTACCTCTGCGCAGGGGTAAGAGGAGTCTGAACTCGGTGACTTGCCGCCACAGCTTACTTCTTGAAATGTAGAGGCTGAGAATTCAAGGTCAAGTTGTTGATGGCTTTGTATGTGGTGAGGACTGTCTTCCCAGATTGTAGCTGACTGACTTTTTGTTTTCTTTATAGATGAGGGAGGGAGAGGATAAAGAGGAGAGAGAGACAGAGAAAGAGAGAGAGACAGAGAGAGAGAGAGAGAGACAGAGAGAGACAGAGAGAGACAGAGAGAGACAGAGAAAGAGAGAGAACTGGATGTTGGTTTCTCTTTTTTCTCTTATACAGAGCCTCAACATCATAGGGACACTTACTTTTAAACTGTCTCCAAAAGGTACCACATCTTCTGAATCAGGGAACGCACACCATTCAATCCATCACAATGTGGGTGTTTCTTCTCATAAATCAGTGACTTTGCTATGCAAATGCTTCCTCGTCTTAACTATAGTGCCAGATCCACTTCAATTTGCACACAATCTGAATTTTCTTAGGCTAGAGAACTCCCTAGTATTTAGTATTCTGAAAGCTGTTGTTGACTAAGGGTTATATTTAAAAAAAAAAATGGATAGCCCATGGTGTTTTATATGAGTAGAGATTGTGGCTGCATGCTTTTTCTTCTGGGAATTCAAACCAATGGACCTGAGCATTGTAGTGGGACAGTGGTTCTCCTTTTCCTGATCCTTGCCTCCTCTTCCTCCCTGTTCTTCTTCTCCTCGTCCTCTTCTTTGTCCTCCTCTTCATCTTCTACACCAGCCAGAGATGAATTTCTAACATTTCCCAGAAGAGTTGTCTCCTCTTTTGTCCATGGCCAGCCAGCGTCCACCATATCAGCCCATCTTAGTCATCATGCCCATAAATCAGAATAGAACAAAGCAAAAGCCGGAAAATGAGATCGCCTGCTCTGTGACTCCAGGTCTTGTCTGGAAAGAGTAGTTTAGTTCAAAGAATATAATAATACACAATACTAATCACGAGAAAATCCAATGAGATGCTACCTTAAGCATTTGACAAGGTCTAAGACAGAGCAGTAATGATGATTTGTTGTCAGAACAAAAAGTCCTAGTTCTAGAAATTAGATAATGAAGTCATGTCATCTGTGGGAAGGAGAAGGAAGAATTGTTTCCTTTGTTCTACTAGGACAGCAAGACTTCTCAGTATAAGGACAAAACTCCTGAGTGGATCTGCCTCCCTTTCCTCTTCTTTGAAATGAAAAGAGCAGCAGAAGAAAATAAAACCATTTCTACCTGGAAAATCATTGAGAGAGATCAAAACAAACTTTCAGGTCTTGGATGTTCACAAGAAACTGGAAACTGAGATACATTATGATTTTTTTTTAAAGTAAACAGAAAGAAAATGGAGGTAAGATTTGGAATATGTAGTCTTGTGTGACACATGTGTAAAATTTTCAAAAAAGGAAAGCAACAACGTGATTTTTTTTTTTTTTATGTAACTTGACATATGCTTAACTGGGAAAGAATCACACTATTTAGTAATTACCAAAATTACTACTTCTCAAATTCTCCTAATTATTTCACGTAAAACACGTCAGTCTGGCCCCACTTTTTAAACGAGTACTTAAAAAATCCTTTTTGGTAGCAAAACTGTACAGCTAGTATTGTGCCTCACAGAGCATAATTATGTAACACTGTGATTAATGGCTCACTCCAGAGCACTCACCCATCTCTCAGTAGCTGGGGAGGGCTCACCCTGAATACCACACTTTCTTGGTAACTCACTCATAACATAGCAATCTGGGCTTGTATTCTTTGTAACGGGTGGGTTACCAGGAATTGAACTCAGGACCTTATGTTATGTGATCATATGTGTTTACAAATAGCTTCTCTGGCCTGAATAACTTCCACCATGATTTATGCCTTACAGCGAGGTGACCAGGGACTATACCTGTAAATCTCCCCTCCTTTAGGTCATGTATGTTGGATGCGTAGTCCTGGGCTGAGAAAAGTAATAAAGAAAATAGGTGATTAGTGTTAGATGAGATGATGCGTATGGCTGCCCCGAGGTGGCAATAATGGCTTCACAGGGGGAAGAGGTGTGACTCAAGCGGAGAAATTTGCTGCGTCTCTCCTTACGGCCCCCTTTTCAGTGCTATGAAGAAGCCAGAGGGGTTCATCACAGACTGGCATCCTGCTCTTGGATTTTACCATTGCAGGGTTCTACTGTAGGAAACAGACACAAGAAACCGAGAGAAACGAGTGTTCTAATTTATGGCTCTTGGAAACTTCTGGTCTTGTTAGAGTCATAACAATTATCACCCAGTAAAGAGAATCATGAGATTTTAACTCTGCTCCTGCTCTACATTTTCTACCAGAGTTCTTATTTGCTTGTAAGGGCTGGAAATCACAGCCTCTGCACTAAGCTACATCTGTAACCCTTTCTAAAATTTTTTTTGAGGCAGTATCTCACTAACTTGCCCAGGCTTGATTTGAACTTTGATCCTCCCAGAGTGCTGGGATTATAGGTGTGGGCCAGCATGCCTGGTTCTGTAAGAGTTTTATTCCTTGAACTCCATCAAAACAAAAAACTGTAATACATTGTGTAGCAATTAACAGCACTGCTACAGAGGTATAATAGTTAACTAAAATTTAAAATTTTAATCTAAACCGTCCCAATGTAGACTTCCTATTAAAATGTCTTTGATTAGAGTTCATCTTTTAAAAACTGTGCAATTTTGCATTTACTTAAGTGTACTTCTGGACATAGTCATAGTTATAAAGGACAGTGTTAAGACCAAGTACTTGATTCCTCATTAGAGGGTGGGTTTGTAGTCATTATTCATGAATGAAGTTATTGTCCATGAGATAAATTATGTGCAGTTATGCAGGCTTTTGTTTCCACCTTCCTGTGTACTTCTTCCAGTGCACTTTCTTCCAGTGGCGAAAGTCTGATTCAGTATATATTTTAGATGAAAAAATAGAAACCTACCCTGGGAAGCTTAGTTGATGCTACAGCCTGAATGTGTGCACCCACTATAAATTCATTCATTGAAACCCTACACTCTAACAGGATTGAATCAGAAGGTGGACTCTTTGGAAGGGAATGGCTGGCTCACAAGAGTTAGTTTGACACAATAGGATGAGTGTTATGAGAAGTAAAGAAAATAACATCTGTATGGACTAAATTGTGCACCTCCACAAGTCTTATTCTGAAGACCTGATCTCCAATAAAACAGTAGTTAGAAGTGGTGGTGTTGGGAGGTGACTGATGGGAGTTGAGTCCTCCGGATAAGGTAATTTTCCTTATTACAAGAAATATAGGTGAAGCACACTGCCATGGAGTGAATTGTGTCCGTCCTCAATTCACATGTTTAAGCCCTAAGCATCAATTAAATAGAATTAGCAGGTGTTCCCTTGGTGGGGGTGGTTAAGCTTAGATGACATCATGAAAGTGTGACCCCTATGATGAAATTAAGGAGATAGATTTAATACAGGATGTGGGGAAGGACCTTCCCCCTAAAGGGATCATCATCACTGATTTATTTTCCAAGCTAGACAGAGTATCTTCCTCCAGGAAGGAAAAACTTCTTTGGCGTTAGAACCCTTGTACCCAAGTGTAGAGGTATATGAATGCCCACCCAGATTTTCATACGCAGAGCAAACATCTTGCAGACACTAGATTCAGGACGAGCTGTGGGAGGTCATTGTTACATGGTCCCTTCCTGCTACCAGTTGAAATAATGCCACCTATTCTTTCTGACACCCTTGAAAGTCCCAAGGAGACTTTAAAAGGTAAAATACAGTTTGCTCATGGGTGAAGCTAGTTATTTATGTGTGTTGCTGAGAATCTAAGTAAATTTTACTTCATCCTCCCCATGCAATGAATCATATTGCACATGACATCTTCCTTGTGTGATAAATGAGTTTATAAAGTATTACTCACACAACTTAATGGTAATCTATCTGCTTGGTGGCTGGGACCTAGGCACTCCATTGCTCTCCAACACTTCTAATCCATCACTTCAAAGCATCATAATACGTGTAAATACGTCTTTCTCAAAGGGAAATAAACAGCAAAGCAACACTAAAGTAACAGCGTTTTCTCCCAAAGTTATGAGATAGAAGAATCAGTTGACCTTTCCAGTGCCCAACAAGTGGTAGACATAGGGTAATAGCCCCGGGATGTAAAAGTGCACGTAGTAAGCTTGTGCAAAGAACGACTCCCAACAGTCTACAGCGGTCTACTCAATGGCTACACTGGAAAGTTATTCCCCAAAGAAAGCTGGACATTTCTCATTCCTTCGATTTACAAATGACTTTCACTTGGATTGCTATGTAAAGAAGCTTTTGTGTAGATTCATCTCCTACTTCAGTACAAATGACATTCTAATGGTGACAGTAAAACTATTTTCCACCTGATCGTCTTAGATTTCGCATCATCTCAATCATGTTTCTGTAAATGACGGGCAATTTCATAGACAGGGCACGTCTGGCTCTATACGAAACTTTGGCAGATTATAATATTCTCCCACAGTTTGGCTTTATCTGTACATTGAAGAGATATCGATGTTTCACGTATAACTTAAATGTTTTTCTCTGCCAAAGGCTAATTTGTTTGGAGATAATTCAACACCGGGCAAGTAAGCTGTAATAGCCACTGAAACGTAAGAGCTTTCCTGAAAATAGAAAGAATTTCTCTGTAGAGCAAGAAGGCCGAGAACAAGGAAGACATTAACTTATATATTTAAATTTCTTTTTTATTGTATACTTAATGTTCAATAGATATTGGAAAGGACATGTAAAGAGTTTTCCCTGACTGGTAATTTTGTTTTTAGACCAGCTCAGTGGTAAATCAAACTCTGTTGAAAAGAAGTTATTTTCTCTATTGTAAAATATGGTGGATTAACTAAAGGGGAACTTGTAACACCCAGCTGAACTGAATCAGCGTGGTTCTGGGTGAGGGAGGCCCACCTGAGGATTGTTGCCAACAGCATAAAGAGAACTGGAGAGGTAGATGATGTGTTATTGATCTATTTGGAGAAGCTGTCATGCTGGATTTCCTGATATGAGCTCGGCGGTTCTAATCCTTGGAGGACCTCAGGTCCTCACCGTCACTGGTGATGATTGTGGTTCTCTTTGCTCTGGTTCTTACTTTGAGCATCGCTTCTTGGCTACAGTGCAGACCCCTCAGCCTGTGGCACAGATCCTTTATCCCACTGTAACAGACTTTCTAGCTCCCTCTACTGACCTTTGGGCCTTCCCAGTGCAGATCCTTGATACAGACTTGCATGAGGAATTGTCATGGGCTCTTGGCTTTCAGCTGAACTCTTGGAAGACAGTGTTATGGGCTCTAGGTCTTCAGCTGCACTCGTGCAGGACATTGACAGCGGATCCAGGCTCTCAGCTGGATTCTTTGGTTCTCTAGTGTGCGGACACATCTGTACTCTTCTGCATTGGGCTCTTTGGGTGAATATTGTAAAATAATCTTATAAATGATGTGTCCCATATTAAATTTATTCCTTTGCAAACCCTGATGACAACAAATGCTTTCATAAATGGTGTGAAAGCAAGAGAAAATTTTCTGTATGCTTTTGGGAAATTTGTGCCATGCAACTGTTTTCCAAAATCACTTTCTTCTGTCTTTGAGACTGCAGAGTGTACTTACCTGCGTTCAAGTACCTCTATCAACCAACCTTCTTGTCTGACTAGAGGATAAAAGAAAACCACTTAAAGCAAAAGAGACAAACACAGCATACACTTTGGCATAGTCACCTCTCCGGGAAATAGCTTGGAAATAGTTTCTCTTAGCAAAATGTGTTCAGTTGAAGCATAGTCACATTAGTATTTTTCTATATTGGCAAATAGGATTGTATAATTCATGTGTTTGAAGACTTTGAGAGATTATCATCCCTGGCTTAAAATTCTTCTTCCCATAATTACTCCACCATGAGAGTTTCAAATAGTGAATTTGAAAGGAGAAATAAGGACCTTCTTTAAAAAATGCCATTGCCTTGAACATTTCTAAGAAGGCACAGATGAAGGAATGTGACAGAATCCTCTTTCATGAGCGTCTTTATGAGGTATGGTCAATATCATGGTGAACACCACTGCTGAGCGCCATCCAATGGAAAGTCAGCTCACAAAAACACATCACTGGTGTGTCCATCCACCTTATTGGGTGGATCTGTCACTGTATGCCTTCTGGCTCTTTTGCCAGGTCAAACTGACATTTTAAATAGACTTCTACATTTCTGTGGAAATACCTGCATATAAATTTATTTCATTTTTCACATTTCATACATTTGTATTAATATGATCAGCTAGACACATTCATCTTTGATTTTTTTAAATGCAATGTTCTATTTGATAAAATTATTCAGATGTCACTCTCTAATTTATTATCTGTGACCACTCCACTGTTTAAATCAATTCTACCTGGAGACCCTCTAAGGAAAAGCTCGATATTGCTTTCCGTTAGGATCGTAATTAAGTTAGTATTGATTTGTTGTTAAATATTTCAACACAGGCCCTATTAAAAATATTTTTTCAAATTTCATGAACAGATTATGTGTTTCATTCCTGGTGTTTTCCTGTGAGTTTTTTCCTGTAATATTAACACTTTTTGTTATTGTTATGGTTTGTGTCTGGATGCCCTCCACCCCCCAAAGCCACATGCAGTCATGGTGTAGGCTTCTAGAGTTTATGATTGATCCATGGTCCAATGCTGGGATTACGTGTATGAGTGCTACACCATGAACTGTTCCCTCTACCATGTACCACTCTGCCTCAGAGCCAGTGGAGTATAGACTGAAACCTACACAAAGTGTGAGCTAAATATACCTCTCCTCCCTTAATTTTGAGCATTGGGTATTTTGTCTCAGCAATGAGAGAAAAGTAACCAAGACGGTCATCAAGAATGAGTGGATGGAAAGTTATGCACGTTGGCAATCAAGTGTTTCATCTGATTTTCAAAATTGCATTCCTATACTCACTTATCCAGATACCTGTTGGGGCTTGAAAAGCCCATTTTCCTTTTAAAGCATATCCACAATATTAATGCAGCGTTAGCAGATCTATTTTTCTATAGCTACATTGTGCTCATTTGCTATGAGGTAGATTTTCCTTCCTGTGTTATTCCACAGATTTTAACTGAAAAGCATGAATAATTGTTTGAGTGATTCCATCATTAGAGTAAAACTAATTCCCAGCATTAAGTCCATCGTTTTCTACCCATATCCATTAACTGAGAATTATGTTCTTTTTTAATTTCCTGCATTCGGTAGTTAATTATTACTCACTCTATTCTCAGATTTAAAAAAATAATAATAAGATTTAACAGTGCAGCTGCACTGATGAAATAATTGAAATATAGGAATCTCTTATTGCAATTGTTAGTGGAGAGAAATATACGAGGGATATTCTTCCAGCAGAGTCTTTGTTCTATCACTTAGATGTTTTGCCTAATTTGATTTTAGTGTAGGACTTAGTGAGATTTGTGGGTCTGTACTGAATCTGAATAAAGAGCAGAGTAGAAAATTGGTAGGAGGAAAGGAGCATGGTCTTTGCAAATAGCTGGGGAAAGAGGGATGGAGCAGGGAAGGAAGTGAAGGGAAGGGAAGAAAAAACGAATAGAAAGGAAAACATGAAAATAGCGCTTTTGCAAGTGGGAAGTGTAACAAGACTTGGAAACAGCAAGCAGGAAGGGAAGGGTTAGGGGATGAATGAAAAAATAAAACAATGAAGGCGTATTATGCATGTGTACCAACTTTCCAGGAGAAATGTAAACACTGTATTATCAACAGGAATTAAAAATACACATTTATATTATAGCCATTGTTTAGTCAATCATGGCTTTCAATCTCCAACACTGATCTAATTAATATTGAGCTTTTGTCCTGCTAAAAGAATAATTTGCATTCGACAGCATTATACATTCATTCCAGCTGCCCCCCCCCCCATACTTTCAGGGTCTTTTTTTGTTTGCTTGTTTTTACTTTTGCAAACACAGTTCACAGGTGCTCTGCCGCCTTTGAATATTGAGCAGTACCCAAGTTATCTCTAATGACTAATTATGATAGAAACTCTAAGGTAATAACATATTTTATCCAGGAATGTTAAAGGGGCTTAATGAGCCATTTAAGAGAAATGAGGTGTTTGACTATCTGAGAACACAAGATTGTGAAAAGTGTTCTATCAGAGGAAGCAAATTTTTTTTTTTTTTTTTAGAGGAAGCAAATTTAAGATCCTTGACAAAAATTCTTAATAGAACCGAGGAGATGAATAAGTTCTTACATCATGTAAATAGCAGAGCTAGATTTAGAGCTTCTGATTTTTCTTCCTTATAAATCTCTAATTAATCACAAAGTTTTGAAGTAATCCAGTGTGTGTATCTGAGCACTTCAAGAACTATCCATTAGAAGTACATTTGCACTTGTGCATTCCCAAGCGTTTCTTTTTAAAATGAGGTTTACAACAAATTTTATCTGATGCTTTCTGTGGTCTAAGCTCTCAGGATTTGAGCTGAATAAATCCTGCAGTAACTGAGTTTAACATCCACACTCAGAGGCTGGACAAAGCAATGAGGCTGTTTTCAGACTGTGCTAAATGTTAACTGGTCACTTCCAAACAAGGAAAAATCACTTGAGTGATTCTTATTCCTCCTGACTCTGCAAGTTCACAATACAGTGATTCAAAAACTATAGAACAACACAGAAACCTCTGCCTACGCTAACAAGCCTGAACAGGGAGAGACACGCAGAAAAATACATGACTGTATACTCTAATTGTTCTATCACTGTTCAAGCCTGGTTGCAATACCACGTTAGCTGTGATAGCTAAGACTTTGCCTGAGGCCAACTACAAATCCCATCTTGGGATAGTATGACCTTTAAGTATCTACCAAATCTTTTTACACTGTGGTCTCCATTCATTCCCACAAAGGAATTATTAGGGAGAAAGAAGAATGTATATTTGAATCATGATTGAATAGCGGAAAAAAACAGAAAGCAAGCAAGTTGGTGAGCTGCCCCAAGCTTGCGGGCATGAGCTTCAGCGAAGTCCTGAGCAGAATCCAGGATTTCTGAACCTTTGTGGAATCAGTCTTCATCCTAATTTTCTACCTGTAACACAAAATCAGACATTTTTCAAAAATTACGTGGGTTAACTGGAACCTGAAATTAACGTATTGAATTCTTCCACCAGTAAGTCTTCCTAATATGGAAAACACAGCGCTATTATTGAACTTAGAATTGGAAAGAAAATGAAAGAAAGGTGATAACAACGAAAAGATGATACAAATCCCCAAAGCAGCAACAGTTCCAAGCAGAAAAAATAAATTGCTTTATTCCAGTGAGGCATAATAAAATAATATTTTATGTTGCTATATTATTACTACTATTTTGCGGTAGTAGAGATTGCATCTAAGTTTCCATGCATGCGAGGTGCAGGCTCTACAACTGTGCAATCCTCTCAGTTCCTGGTTTTATTTCTTTACATTCATTCTTTTATTCATTCACTGTTTTTAGTACTGGGCATTGAGCACAGGCATCTTGCACTGAGCTACATTCCCAGCCCTTTATTTTATTTTAGAATTTTGGTTCATGTATTTTTTTTTTTTTTTGATTAAAGCTCAATCGAATCTTTCTTCTGAGAGGTTAAAAAGTCAATATTGTAAAAGTAATGATGGAGCCCACCTGACTATTGGAAAATATAAGTCACTAAGTTGGCCAGGCTGGACTTGAACTTCAGGTCTTCCCTCTTCACCCTCGCAGAGTGCTGTGGTGAATGAGTCACGATGCCTGGGTTTTATTTCTTAATTATTTTCTTAAGAGAGTGGGTCTCATTATGTTGCCCACACTGACTTCAAATCCCTGGGATCAAGGGACCCATCCACCCAAGCCTGTTAAGTAGCTAGGGATTCAACTACACTACTGTGGCTGGTTCTCAACCTTAGATTTTTAATACAATCTCCCAAAGAGATCTCTTTGTAAAGGCATGTTCAAGTGGAATAGCTGTTAATGTTGCCTCAAAATTGTTTGGCTTTTTGCACTTGAAAAAATAAAGCACAAATATAGCACTGATGAAGCACATTAAAAAAGTTCCCTTTAGTGAGCTGCGTTGCTCAATGGGAAAGTCAACTTAGACTCCTGTCTACATTTATTGCCATTGTCTCAAGGTAAGGATGTGTAAGAGCCCTTTAAAATATTAAGTGCTCTGTTAATGAAAGGACTTGTAGTATTGATGTTTGTGGAAATGGATCAGAAGTAGATCTTGCAGTTTATAGCTTTCTGAAGGGAAAATAAATAGGTTCAGTTACTAGGCTTCCTGAATGCTTTATGGAGCATAGAGGAAGCTGAAGACGGCAGCTTGCAACCAGGTGTGGGGGTTTCATTCTTCTAATCCCACCATTCTGGGAGGCTGAGACAAGGTGATCACATATTCATGGGCAGCTTAGGCAATTTATGACTGCCCTAGTTACTGATACAGCACCCATCTCCGGCAACTTAAAGAAGGAGAGGAATATTTTGATATGTGATACACATTATCAATCCATAGTCAAGGTAGAAACTGCAAGGTACAAAGATCTAGGTAAGAGTAATTTGCTCATGTCACAGTGGCCAGGAAGCAGACAATGAATGCAGGAAGCAGGAGGAAGAAACATCCTCCTAGATCATGTCCCTAGTGGCCCAGACACATTTCCTAAGGGCACAGTGAGCTACTGAGCTCAGTGGTGGATTAATCCCCCAGTGAGTGTAGCACACTGTGACCTAATTACCTTCTGAAATCCCAACTTCTAAGCAACTGAGAATTTGGATGGACATTTTACACCAAAGTGATACCAGGGACTTAGCCAGACCCCCAGTTCAAAACAAGCGGCGGATGTAGCTCCATGCAAAGACCTTTGGTTCAACCTACAAAAATATGAACAAGCAGAAGTGGAAGGGAGCCCAGTAAGTGCTTCATCCAAAAGGTTGAATCATAAATCCAGGAAATGAAGGTGTTTCCAGAAGGAATCTTCTTTGAAGCCCTTTGAAAAACGGCTTCACATCTGTGAAGAAATAAGAAGCTCTGGAATGATGAAATCATTTATTTTATCATTTCCAAATCATAGTTTCCAAATATCTGCAAAGAATCAGTAAAACAAAAGAATGCCATATTTATTTTCAAGTCTTGAAAAACCATTTATTACTGTTCTTCCAATTTCCTGGCTTTGAAGCCATACATATATTTTATGGGGAAGAAAAAATAAAACAGCTAAAACTGTAGACTGTCCATTAGAATTTTGGTAGGAAGTCTGCAAATGCAACTACTCTGAGAAGAGAGAAAAGAACTTTGTGAATGAAGGCAAACTCATAATTATGGAATTAGTAAAGATTAGAATGACTTGTGGATCATGATTTTATATGGAATGAATTCAGTGTGGTAATTTTTTCCTACGCAACGGGAACAGCCACAAAGGGAACAATTCCAGAGAAGAGGGTTTCTCTCAGGTATTTCTGTGAATATTTTGTGCAGCCTAATAGCTGAGGGAACTTTGAAACTTTGTACAAAGTTTTAAGTACCCTGTGTTCAAAGGGTATTTGAACACAGAGTCTTATATGAAAACACAATGTAATATTCCTCCCTTAAGGCAACATGTCAACATTGTAAAAGCTATGATTGAGCCTACTAGATCATTAGAAGTGGTAGTAGTCAAGAATTCACAAGATCAAGAGCTATGGAGCTTGTGGGGATACAAAATTATGCACCTATCTAGGGTATTTAAGCCCTTGGCCTGTCACACCCTGGTACCTAGAGAGGAAAGAAATTTGACACATCAGCAGGTCTTACTGTTTGAGGAAGCATTTCAAAAGAGCCTACTTCAGAAATGCTCAAAATGTAAACCTAAAATTGGGGGCATTGGCAATACTGTGGGACTTGCTGCACATGTACAGGATCTGGCTTTGATCTACACAAATCACTTTCTCTCTAGGAGAAACTCTCCTACGATTGCTAAATTTGGAGACGCTTCTTAATTTATTTTCTTTTTGGTACCAGGAATTAAACTCAGGACCTCGTGCTTGCCAGGCAGGTGTTGTGTTGCTGAACTACATCCCTGGGCCCCTCTAGTTCAGTTTGCACCAACTGTACACTGCCAGGAAGGTGCATAGACACTTCAAAGCCTAAATTACTATTGTCTGGTACAAAAGCGCTTTCATACGGTATTTTTCTAAATGGTTAACTTTGTTGAGACATCTCCATATTGGTTTCCATAATGGTTGTAGTAGTTTACAAAAAATGAAGAGGCTTTCATATTTGAAAGAACTAAAATTAGAAATGCCATAAGACCCAGCTATTTCCCTTCCAGGTGTAAAGTCTGCAGAGGACTCACGAACAAAATACAGCAACACAGAGTGTAGTTTATTGGAATGAGAATGACAGGTAGGCCTCTAAGGGTAGAGACCAGCATGGGCTGAGAGGGAAGGAGTTTGGGTTTATAGATGCGTAGGTAGAGGGGGCCGGATCTCGTTAGGAGTGGTGAAAATTTTGGCGGAGTGGTCTTTGGGTCTGTTCGAGGGGCAAAACATTTAGTTCTGGAATCGGCTAACCTTTGTGGATTAGGATGCCTGTTAGAAAGTAAATCAAATTACAGCTGTCTTCTCAGATGCAAATTAGATTACAGATGTCTGTCAGTGTAGGCCGGGCTTGTGTCGATTCGCCACGTGGGGGGTTGGGACAGGAACGGACTCTAACACTTAGTATTTTCCTAAAAGAACGAAAGACATCAGACTGCAGCACCACATGCCCAGCCATGTTTATAGCAGCATAATCTCTAATAGCTCAATCCTGGAAGCAGCCCAGGTGATCTTTGACAGGTGAGCTTCAACAGGGTAGCTATACATACATTATAACTCTGCTATCAAGAAGGATAAATTTCAGACGTTTCTGGAAAATGGATCCACCAGGAAAATATACCATTGAGTGATGTCAGTCAGATACATGACCTTAAGTAGTGTATGGTACCGCTCATTTGAGGAATGCAAAGTACAAACAAAGGGAAAAATACAGGATGGACAGAGGGAGAAGAGGGGATGGATCTCTTCCAAATGGGAAGCGGTCAAAGAAATCAGGGAGGTGGCAGTGGGCAGGGAAGTAACGGAAAGAGGAAGAATTAAGATATGCCGTGTGCAGGGACCTAATGTCACCAAGGAAGGGAAACATTATATGTCATAAATATGAGCTAAGATTAATAACAGGAATGGAGGAGGGGCTTTAGAGAAGGCGGGAGATGGGTAGGAAGTGCAGAGAGAGGAAAACGTGCACAAGCTAGCTCATGAGCATGCGCCTACTCTCCAAGATGACTCAGTGTAAACCTCATGCCCTGCAAACATGTGCTAATGAAATACAAATAAACAAATAAAAGGTTAGATTCTCAGTTTCAGGAACAATGAGATTTTTATTCTTATGGCTTGGTTCTTCCTGTGGGCTTTTGCTGACTAGTTTGGGTACAGTGGCACCACCTCCCTGTGTATGCCACCTGCTAGCATTTGGTTTCAGAACCCTATGCATAACAGGATTACAGGTGTGGTAGGATCATCACTTGGGAAAGAAATTGCGATAGAAATTGCCCTAAGGTTAAAGAGTATAAGTAATAAATCACCACATGTGGGAGAGTTGAGAAGGCCAGGCTTATTGTTCTCCATAAGACCTTTTGTTTGCAATAAATTAAAGCACTGAAAACAATTACAGGCTTTCTTTGACGATATCCATTCATTTTCAGGTGTGAGAAGCTAGCATTTTCGCAACGAAAAGATATCTCCCTCATCCAGCTCATTCTCTTCCAGATACATGAGCCATATGGTCAAATAAAACAACATGATCTGAACAGGGTAAAATATGAGCTTTGGTGTTGGAACCAAAAGCTGTTATGTGTATTTTAATGGAGCTTTCTATTTCCATGAAGTATGAAGGAAACTTGGACATAATGAATGTGTACAGATTAAGAAACATCACTCCAAATGTCCCCTGGGTATTGATACAGCCTTTTATCGTGTGTGGTGGTTAGGCTTGATTGTGTCCACACAATTGGCTTTGGAGATGATCAGAGAACAAGAAAAGTATACCACTGGGTGGGTCTGAGTGGGCCATGGAAACCTGAGTCTGGTACCTGACATCATTCTCTCTGGTGCTTAGCTGTCCCCTTAGAACTTATGGCATCTTCCCCTACACCCTACCACCATTATGCATCTTCCTTGAAAGTAGCCAACCATGAATCTCCTGAACCCTTGAGCCAGTTTCGTCTCACCCTTTAAATCAGTGTTGGCTATGGTGTTCCAGCAACAGGCAAATTAATACCATATTCATAGGTGCAATTTAAGTGCACCCCAGTACATTCAGTGTACAACAAGCTGAAAGAAATTTGTGGACCAACAAAATAGCCTTTTCCGCTAGCTATTGGGGGCACTGATATTCTAATGATCAATGTGCTTATTTACACAGGAAAGATATTATGAAAAAATTCCATAACCTGGGCACCTTAACCAGCAAACATTCATTGTTCAAAATTTGGAAGCTAGCCTGGGTATCGTGGTGCATGCCTGTAATCTCAGCACTTGGGAGGCTGAGGGTGGAGGATCGTTGTGAGTTCAACACCAGCCTGGGCTACAAAGTGAGCTCCAGGTCAGCCTTAACTGTACAGTGAGATTCTGTCTCAAAGAGACAAAAAACAAACAAATAAACATTTTTGGAAGCTGTAAGTCTGAGATCAGGATGTTAAGTTATTTCTCTGTTTGGTGGAGACCCTCTACCATACTTGGAAGGCAGTATTTTCTCATTGTGTCCTCATATGGTGGAAAGAGTGAATCATTCACTCCTTCGAATCCCTGTTGCTGTCAATGGAACCCAGGGTCATGTCATGGACATTGTAGTCACGTGCTCTACCAGTGAGCTAAACCCCTAGTTCTTCATTTCAAGACAGTGTCTTGATAAATTGTCCAAGATTGAAGTTGCAATCCCCCCTCTCCAGCATTGAGAGTGTTTTCATGTTTCATACACTTGTTTGCGGTCTAGAGGATCAGTCCTGGAAACGTACACTGCGGAGTACTGTTCTGTGTGTCAAACAAGAAGGAAGAGGAGGAGGAAAGGGAAAGAACACGAGTGTAAGGGGATGACAAAAGGAGGAGAAGAAAGAATCGCATGACAAAATGTGAAGGAGGTAAAAGTGGAGAAGACGGAGAGAGAAGTGAGGGAAGGGAGGTGTCAAAGTGGAGGAGGAAGAGATAGAGGGAAGAAAGAAAGAAGTGGAAGAGACAGGAAGGATAAAACCGGGGATGGAAAAGGAGAGAGGTGGGAGGAGGGAAGGAGTGAAAGACGAACAGGAGGAAGAGTAGGTGCTATAAGAAATGTCTAAAAGGGCTGCCGGTGGACATCTGTCTTGATGTGCCACAGTAGCTGCTTCTTTCAACTTCTGGTCTCCAGGCACTGAAAAGAAACAGCTTTTTCTGTGCATCAAAGTACGGGTAATCTGTTACACCAGCAGCCATGGCCCTAACACTCATTTCCTAGGTGCTGGATCACAGACTGACTTCCAGACTTCCCTGCCTGGCACAACAGCATGCTTCTCTTGGTCAGCCTGATGGATTCTGGCCACTTACAATTGTCTATCAAACTCCTCCAGCATAGATGAGAGAAACACACAGCAAGACGTACACAGGGACCAAACTGTGGGAAATCCTCCGTGAAGGGGAAGTGTGTCTTGCGCATGAGTTGTGAAGTGACATTGAGCCCAAAATATAGGACGGGGATGTGAGAACACACAGAACCCTCTTCCTAAATGCGGTGCGAAGGCAGTGGGTGGTGTGCAATTTGGCTTTTTTTTTTTCCACAGTTTTTATGTGTATGTGCTTGTGATACACAACAGGTGCTTTCACCTTGGGCAATTTGCGCTTCTATATATGTGCCACACCTTGATTGTTGTTATCTCCTCCTTTTACATGACCTCTCCTTTCTTTCCTTCCTCAAATGACCTTCTCACCTCTGCTTAGGCTACCCCCATTTCACACTCCCTCCCTTTTATTTTGCTGTTTACATTATTAATTTTTTTATATTAGAGAAACCATATAATATTTAACCTTCTCTGTCCAATTAAGTTCAATAAACAGTGTGTTCTCAAGAAGCATTTCTTCTCCTTGCAAAGGACTTACGTGTATCCAGCTTTCTGGCAGGTTAGTACCCCACTGTATTTGGATACAATATTTTCATTAGCCATCCATCTATGGATCCACATTGAGACCCTAATATTGCCTGAAATAAATCTCACACACATGCAGCCTATATATATCCTACCTATGGAAATACAGGCTGCTTCGAAGGTTTAGCTGTTAGGAGCTGTGCTGCTATAAACGTGGGTGTGCATAAGTCATGGTAATAGGATGTCTTTCAACTTTCTTGGGAAGAAATGCAGAAGAGGTATATCTGGGTCGGATAGAATTTCTGTAATGTTCCTGAGGGATTTCCACTGGCCTTATTTTCAGGGATAAGAGGAAACCAGTAGGCTAGGAATGGTGATTCCATTGAGATTGGTGTTTGTGTATCACAACATCATCGGTGCTTCTGAGAGATTGCATGTGTCAGACAATATACGCTCCCTCCAGAGTCCGCAACCTTGGAGATGGTGTCCATTCATGTATTTTACATAACAACTAGCAATCTTGAGTAGTGTCCTAGAGTATTTTGTCAAAGAGCGCCCCCCCCCCAACTTATTCCCAGCATGTGCACTGTTTATTATTTTAAGGGAAAACTAAATATACCAGAGCAGTTCAGTCCTTCACCATGCAGGACTTAGCTCAATTTCTTGCAAAGCCAGACACAAAATCTGAATGAAAGACTTCTTGTTGTCCTGTTATCATTGTCAGAGAATGACTATCCAACATGAGCTTTCACATAATACTCAAATGCAAAGATTTACTCATCTGAAAACTCAGTTGGCATCTTCTTATATAACAGACATCCATACAATGTACACTCTCAGCAAAAGCTTTGTGTCTTAACCTGATGTTTATCCAAGTACTTTGGAAATAGACTCACAGGAAAGAAGCCCAAAGAATTTTAATCTTCATCATGGCACCACAGAACACACGGGGTAGGGTAGGGATTTGGTCTTATAGAAATGCTATTCACAAACAGGCTGGTGTATCAGCCTTGGACACGATGTTGTAAAACATATTAGGCTGATATGGTGAAGAACAGACCACACCGAGCTGAAATGGATCTCACATCGACATCTGACCCTACCTCACTGACACTGGGTATTAAATAGCTGGCAGATTGTGTTAGATACACCCAGGTCTTGAGTCATTTTTAGGAAAATGGATCCACTTTGAGACCATAATTTTAAGTGAAATAAAGCTGACACACATGCTTAAATATTCCATATTTCTCCTTATAGGAGAAATCTCAAGTATAAAGAAGGAGCAAAATAAAGACACTTACTAGGAAGTAGAGGCATAGATCTCTCTCAAATGGGAAGGGTTCTAAGAAATGTAGGGGATCTGAAAAATGGGTTAATAAACAGGGAAGTGAGATCGGCTATGTAAGTGTACCCTCTCCCACAAAGGATGCAGGCATTATGTACAGTAAACATATATTAATTAAAGATTTTTAAAAATCTGGGCCACTTATCCAATAGTCAAAGTCTTCTTTTTAATACACAAGAAAAAGATATCACATTTTCATTTGCAGAACTAGAGGCACATTCCAGACATCACATAGCGTTAAATTTACAATAAAAGAAGGATTTCTGTTTATATCGTAAAAATGACAAAATAGTTAAAATGATTTATATATTCTACTCCTGGTGGGAGATATTAAGCAAAAATGCAAATAAAACCAATTTACCTTAGGTGAGCACTAACTGCTGATGGTTAAAAAGAAGAAATGCACACCAAAAATATAGAGACAGTTAAGCAATTATCAACCCACAGACTCACACGCTGAGTATTTTAGGTGCAGAAGAATCTTTCTAAATTGAGTGTGAAGGTCACAGAACTGTGAAGGGAGGCACAAGTGAAATTAGATTTTACAAGCTTGTGTGTTTTACTCTTTTATCTAAACTCATGCACTGTCATTTCCAAGACAAATGGAAACATTATTTGCTCTTTAATGAAAAATAAAAAGTAAATCACACCCTGAGTATCCCTAATACAAAACACAGTCTATGCCATGGTGCAAAGATAAAAACACATATCGACTGATTATAATTTGTTTTCTTCTGCAGTAGCTTGACTGACTGTCGTGTAATCCAGATTATTTGGAGATTCTCTTATCCGTGAAGTTTCAGTGCAGAGCAAATTAGTTTAAATTGCAGGCAGTGATTGGGTTTAGATATGGATGATTAAATCTCAACACAGTTCCACGTCTGAGCAGTGGTGTAATTTCTGTTGTGAAAGAGCAAATGTAATATTTGCTGAGAAGCTGTCTTTGTTAGTTCTTTGAGGAGGCAGTGAGGTGGATTATGTTCTTTTCATCTCTTGGTGGCAGAGGTCTATTTTGAGTCCTTGTCTTTAAAATATTCTCTGAGATCCTTACATGACATGGTTTTAAATTGTAAATAAAAAATCACTAGTCCTGGTTTCTATACTCACATGAACCCTTGAAAAAACATTTCCAATATCAGTTCATCTCTACCTCAGCCTTTGTCTGCATGTATGAATTGGAATCCCTTTTGCTTGGCAAAATGTTCTCAAATTTTGGATACACCACACAGGCTTTCCATGTATATGGTTCAGAGAAAATAAAATGGAAACTCCTGATTTAAAATTTAAGGACTTCAAGTCTTCAGCAGCAGAGGATTAAGTCTTACTCAGGTTCTTTTATTGCTTTGATGTCAGGTCAACGCAGTAGGACCTGCCTGTGAGAAGAAATAGCGAGATTGGTGAATTCGTGCACATGTGAACCTCAGTGTTCTCGATGAGGGTTGTTATAGTTTATATCCAAAAATGCCCTCCAACTCCTCCTGTGGGGCTCCTGGAAGGTGAAGGGTCATGAAGGTAGAAACCTCATCCATGGATCAACCCACTCATGGTTTCATATTATGATGACATTATTAGGAGGTGACAGAAATGGAGGAGGAATAAATGTAAGTTGTTGAAGGGACTGGATTGTGGACACAGTATCTGATCCTGGCCTCTTTCTCTCTAACGCTTTCTTCTCACTCTGAAATTTGACCACCGAGGTGAGCAGTGCTGTTCCCCCGTGCCTTTTCACACAATGTTTGTTCCTTGAAGCCAGCTTGCTATGGGTGGAAACCTTGAAATCATGCTCCAACTACTCCCTATCTCCTTTAAGTTCTATATGTCAGGTATCTTGACCGAGCAATGCAGATGTAAAGGGGCACTAAATTCCAACGTGCTTGTCTAATTGCTACACAACATCTTTGCTGAGAATATGATAGACTTCCTTTATTTTGCAAAATTTGCCATGCAGTCACTCACTTCACATTCATGAGGACCCTAGCAGATATTTGAGATTCTTCTATGAACCAGGAAAGGAGTGAGATGGGGTGTCATAGATTGGGACATTGTGGATGAGAATGTGGTTTCTCTAAGGAGAAAGAAGAGATGGAAGGGAGGAAGGCATGCGTAGCCAATGAGGAGACACTTTTACCATCCTGGAGAATACAGGGATTTCTGCAAAAATTCTTGGAGGAGAAAATTTGGAAAACACCTTGGGAGGCAGTTGTGCTGAGAAGAGAAGCCAAGACTACCATGGAGATTGAAATCCGCATAAAAACCAAATGGGGAGGTTGTTCTTTTTTGTATTTTAGAGCCTGGTGTATATTTCCAACACATACTCTCGCACTACAAGTCAGGGCTGGAAAAACAGTAGAGAGATGAATTCAAATTGTTTTTTTCAAAATGTTTCAAGTGAAGTCTTTAAGGACTTCTGCTAAGTTCTTCTGCTAAGAACTTCTTTTTAAGGACTCCTGCAAACAACTTTCTCTCTACTGTTGCCCTTCATATGAGTGAGATCTACTTTTAATTTCCTTAAATAGTTTAATAAACATTATAAATATGTATAACTTAGCCCATTAAAAGCACGGTGGGCAAAAAAAGTGCTTTTCTAAGACTTTTTTGTTCTAGAAAGAAAGTTGCTACCGAAATACACAAAATAGGAAAGAAAGCCTTCACAGTGCCTGCTGAGTCCCTTTTTCCATTCATCTGTGTAAAATAGATTGAGCTGAGCCAACTTTGACCTCTTTCTTCTAATCGCATACTGTCTGCCCTCTTTCCAACATATTTGGTCCTCTCTTGTGTGGGCTTCTTATATTTGGGGTGTATGTTCATTGGGCAGAGTGGATTCAATGATGCATTTTCATGAGTGGGAGCGCACACATGTGACCTATATTGGGATCAACAAACAGGTGTTTCCCGCCATCCCGAGAGCTCCAGTCTGCCCGAAATCCCCTCAGCAGTGATTCCCATTGCTTACTTTGGGAACTCAATGCAAACAGAGCTGAGCCTCGTAGATGCCTTTGTTTCTTGTACTTTTACTTCAGCATGGCTTGGAGACTTTTCCTGTTTTTTTTTTTTTTTTTTTTTTTTTTAGCTGTCATTTGTCCCTATGACTGTCCCTCAAGACTGTCTCATGACCTGAATGTTTCATGTCCACTTTAATGTTGATGAGTGTCATACTTTCTCAGGGTTGGAATGAATGCCCCACAGCTTAAAGGAGGAGGGATTTGTTAAGATTCAGTCCATAGTTAGTTGGATCCAATGCAAAGACAACATGGTGGAGGGCCTTGGACAAGAAAAGCTGTTCAATCTGTAGCAACCAAGAAGCAGACAGCGCAGGAGGCAGAGACACAAATCCATCCTTCCTGGTCCTACAACCTGTGATCCACCACTTCGAACCATGCCCCATGTTCTAAGAGTACATAAAGGCATGACCTCATCAGGGAACATACATTTCTGACACCTTCCACACACCTGAGAATTTAAAGAGATATTTTAGGTCTGAACTATAACAATGAATATTTGGGTCTCTTTGTTTTGAGGGGGGATTTTAGTACCTCTATCTGGGTGAATTTGCAAATTGAGTTTTTGCTGATTTTGGAATTGCTGGGTTCTGAGGATTCGTATTTTGACCTGAACCTTGAAAACTAACAATTTCTCAAGGTGGATGGAATAAATTTATACAACCGCCAGGCCTTTCCGGTTGCTCTATCCTTCCTCTAGTATCTGATCCTGCCAACCTTTCTAAATTCTCACCATTCTGCTAGGTAGTTGTTTGGGGTTAAATCTGTCGTGTCTCCCCAAAGTCTCCCATGTTTGGAGTGGGATGGGATCACTGGGTTCCTGAATTTATCCCTGGGCTGGTAGGAGTTGGAGCCTAGGAGGAGGTGCGCATTGGGTATACGGCATGGGAGGCTGTGTTCTTATGTTCAACTGTCTCCTTTCTCTTTGCTTCCTGGCTGACAAACAAGGAGAAGTCAAACCCTTATATATGCTTTGTCTACACTGGAAGTAACTGACCATGGACTGAGTTACTGGAAACAGTGAGTCTGAGTAAACCTCTCTTCCTTCAAATTGAAGATATTGGATATTGTGTCACTGTGAATGGGAAGCTGACAGATTCAGTGGTAGTTTTCAGTTCCTTTGCTTGGAAGTAACCATATTGGAGGTCACTTAAAAACATCTTTAAGTATCTATCTATCTGTCAATCTATCTGTTACTTGCACATCATTTTGTTTTCATAGTGTCTGGATAGTTTGGGTTTTTCATTCCCAGGAATAGTGCAGTATTCAATGAATACCTTATTTTTTCTAGTCTTATACTATTCCTTTTCTTTTACCTTTCATGTTTTCAGTATTATTTTATTTTTTAAATTTTACTATTACTATCTGTTTGCAGTACATAGGGAAGACTTCACTGCAATACATGTTCATAATACACTTCAATTATTTTTCTCCCTTCCCTTCCAGTCCAACTCCCCCTGTTTATGTTACTATTAGATGCATCTATTTTTTCTTATAAGTTCTTACAAAGTTAATTTTCATACATACAGATGAACAGCCAGACTGACATAACGAAAAAATCTATAAAACAAAGAAGATAATAATACTAATAATATAAAAGTTCACTATCTATTTATTTATTTATTTATTTATTGTCTTTTTGAGACAAGGTTTCACTATGCAGTTCTGAGTCACCTTGAGCTCACTTTGTAGCCCAGGCTGGTATCCAGCTTGCAACGATCCTCCTGCCTCAGCCTCCCAAGCGCTGGAATTGCAGGTGGGCTCCCCCAAGCCTGGAAAAGTTCAGTTTTAGATATGTCATCGAGGCTGGATTACAATACCTCTTTATTCATCTTTTTTACTCTAAATATTTACTCATGCAGAATAACCATTTTTCAAGTCAGATTGTAAAATATGTTCACATAAAGAAAGAATGAAGATACTTTTGAATTTTCCCCTTGTGAACAAGTCACGTGAGACTATGTAATTCCTTTGGGTACTGAATTGCTGTAATGTATTATGAATGAAGTTTGGAATTGTGCAACTTGTGTTTCCTCTGTCCTGTCTTACTAAGAGCTACTTCACACACGTCATGAAACTTCTGCATCCTTTGTTTTCCAAACCCATGAAATGAGCCCCTGGAATATTAAATTATGTAGAGTCCGTGCATAGGTCTTATAAAGTGCATATTTATTTTATTAGCATAGAATCACACAGGAGGTGCATATTTTATCACACCTTACCACCTGCTGCTGTAGTCTGCAACTGGTTGTGAATTTCTTTGATTACATTCTGGTTGCAAGTGTGAAATATGATTTGGCAATCACTATCGACGCACTTTAAAGAGTATTCTGAGATTCCATTGATTTTAAGACTTAAAAATATCTTGTATTAAATAAATGGAGCTTGTCACACAAACAATTAGTGCAGTAGGGCTCACACTCTTGCATGTGAAAAAGTGGCAGACAGAGTAGATGACCCCAAGCAAGCTGAAGCTGCCCTTCAGTTTCTTCAGTACAAAGCACAGCTCAGAAAACAAACCCAAATATTGCTGTATATGTTGACAACGGTAATTACAGGCATCTGTTGGGTCTGATCCCTCAGGGCCTTCAGGCTGATACCAACAATGACATTACTGATTAGTAGACTGTTATTTCTCTTTATTTGATTTGTTTCTTAATCCAGTTAGGGGACTGGATACATTTCAGGGGGAGCAATTTCCACATTACCCAACTAGGTTTTAAAGGCAAGCTGATTTAATCCTGTTGCGTATTTCAGGAGAATCACCATAACCCCAGTAGCATTTCAGAGGATGCCCTGGATTTTCAGATTTGGTGTTTCTTAGACACCCACTGGAGGAAGCAGCAGAGTGTGCACTGCTCTAAGAGAGACCAAGAATAGCACAAAGAGCGGAAGAGATGCAATGGGCCAGAAACTTTCAGAGGTGGATGCATTTGCAATTAATACTCCTCGTGGTAATGTTGGAATTTAAATATAGTATGTTGCTCAAAGACTCATAATTTAAGGACTTGATCACCAAAGTAGGAGATTTTAGAGGTGGGGACTAGAGAGGTGACTGAAACATGAAGGTTTTAATGTTATCACCGTGTTTACCATTGATGAAGTTAACTGAGTGGGTAAACTTTACCCACCGATGACGTGATAGGTAAATGAAATATTAGATGGGATGGCACAGTGGCAGCAGTAGGTCATTTCTGTGTGTGTGCCCCTGAAGGTCTCCTCTGTCCCCAGCCCTTTGCCTTCTGATTCTTTTTTTCTCTGATTCCTAACCGCCTGTGACTTCAGAAGGTTTGTTACAAAACGTCCTTTTGCATGTCTCTTCAATGAAGCCACCCAACTCCGGACTGGCACCTCTGCAACCAGGAACCAAAGTAAACTTTTCTTTAACTTGTGAGTGTCTGGTGCTTTTGTGATTGCAATAGAAAGCTGACTAATAAATAGAACTCTTGTTCTAGGCACTTGTCAAATTAGTTCATATCAGTATGGTCGAGGAATGAACTCATTCAGGAACTTGGAATAGAAAAAAAGTAGAAATTGACAAACGTATATTTTTTAAAAACTGGGTTAATATGGGTAACTATGGCATTTGTGCTATTGATGAAAACTGTCATGTAAGCTTTCTAATTATAAAATGACCTCCCATGCCAACCAAAATTTTACTTCTTATACAATTATCTAGCATTACCAAATCCTTTTGCACCTCCACCATTAAATGTTGGACCAAGGAAAGGCCAGTGGAGAACCTCATAAAGAAATACAAGAATAATATTGATTTATATGACCAACGCAGAACTTTGCAGAATGACTTGTACAATAAATGCTTATTCAGTAAACATAGCTAACATGGTACAATTATATAGAAAACAGAAAACTTCAGAAGTCAGAGGGCAAATTCTTTTCTGGAGGCCCTGATTTGGCCAAATTTCTTACCTATGCCAAGCATCAATTGTATTTTTGCAAAATGGTGACATTTCCTGGGAGAGACTGTGAAGTCCAGTAAAAACGACAACATATGAAGGTGCTACATAGACTGTGACACTTTTTGCAAACCTTGATCGTTGCCTGAGTCATCGAAACTCCCCCTTACTCGAGATAGAACATAGAAGTTGTGAAAATCAAGACATAGTCACTGCATCAGTCCTGCAAACTAAACAAAATAATGAGGGGAAATTGTGAAAGAAGAGTTGCTACACACTATTGCCTGGTAGAAAATATAACAAAATACCCCAGCAGGACATCCAGCTTACACAAAATTTGCATACATTTTAATATAATTTTTATATAACGTCTTGTCCAGCAACTGTTTGTTCAAGCCTGCAACCTTCTACCACTTCCAAACAAACATCTATATTCTTTGAAGAACCTCCCTGTTTTATATAGGTAGATATTCTCATAGGACTTTCCATACATTTTGCAGTTTTCATCCACTGCATTGAATGAATATATTTGGGTCACTGTTCCCTCTTCCTAGAGGAGATACTTTGAGAAAATAATTATGCTATTAGTGTAGTTCTGGTATTGGATAATATTTCCTGCAAGAAACAGCTCTAAAATAAATGCACGAATGATGAAACGATAAAATTTGAATGACTAAATGAACAAATCCTGTATATTTTATATGGGTATGGAGCAAAAACTGTAGAGTTCTGAGAAGTAGAATAAAATTTTCCTCTTGTTGCATTATTTCCGATTGGTTGTCACCTGTACTGCTGAGGGTTAGGCTATATTGGAATGATATTTAAAATCTCCCTCTTTCATTATTCAGTTACAGAAAATGTCAAAAAATTGGGATCTCGGGATTTAGATTTTAGTCTGCCACCTGATTCTAAAATCTTCATCTGCACCACCTTTTCCCACATCACTACTGGCTTTTGATTGGCATGGTTATTGCTACTAACTTATTGGCCTCCATTGCATTGCTAATTTTTATGAGTGTTGTAGGTATGTCCCTGTGTGTCAGTAGGACTGAGTCCAGGAGAATGAACTTGAGAAAAGTAACAATTACTGCAGATTTCTGAGCATGGGCTAATTAAGTGATCAACTTGGTAACTGAGAAAGATCTATACACCCATCCAAGCCTCTGAGCATATTGTCACTGCTCTGACTAAATTTAAGTGGAAAAGTAACCCTCTCATCAAAAGGGAAAAACCAATTTTATCCATTTATGTCTTATTTATTAAAAGAATGACAACCTACCTTGATTGAAGACATTTTAAGCTACCCAGCCCAGACTTTTGAAAGCTTATCATCTAATTTTCTTGATAGCCTCAAGTGCTGGGAAATGGATCATAAAATATTACATAAAGTCTAAGTTCCTGATGTACTTGGGGGATGGCTCCAAGAATTACATAAATGGCTACATTGAGTATAGACTTACATGGAGAACTGACACTCATGCTTTGCAGAAATAAAAGTGAAGATTTAAAGCTAATAAAAGCCTGAATCAACAGGGCCCACTCTCTAGTTTTTTAAACATCAGAATTAACTTCCTGTGATGTTCCCCAGCAGTATCAGAGAGCATCCTTAATTGCCCACAACGTATCTGATGCATGCCAATATTCCTGTCTGGTGACTGGAAATGTTAATCATCAACATTGTTAACTGCTCTACCAAGGGCATTACATGGGGGTTTCATGCAAATGGATCCAGAAAATAACCATAAGAAAAATGCAGCATCCACTCTGCTAGACCTATGTCAGTTTATATTCTGATTTTGAAGCATTTGACTGGATTTGTGAAACTTCTACGATCCATTTAAGGGCCTTAGCAGAAAGATCTTTCCACAATAATGTCAGGTGAAATGGACAGCTAGGGGACCCCAGAGATTCTTACAATTCCCTAATATCACTATAGAAAGATAACTTACACTTGTATCTCGATCTTGCTCCCAATCTACTCTGACAGCACCCAGTGGTGAATATTCTTATGTCATAAAACCAACGTGGACATAAGAAAGAAACAAAGCCACCAGCCTATACATCTTTGCATATGGCCACAGTCCTTAGTGCAAAATATTACAACAGAAAGGCATGGTGGATGCAAGATGCCTGATTCATGGCTTCAGGGAAGCAGAAAGAGAAGAAAAAGACCCAAGAGGAAGAGATCAGCTTCCAGATATAGTCTCCAAGTTCATGACCCATGACCCACCCAGACACAGCCAGAAGTGTTATCTACCAATCCCCTAAGCATCTCCCAAGCCAGTCAAGTTGACAATCAAGAATAACAATCATGGTTTTTCCTTAAAAAATAATTTGAAAAGGGAAAAATATTCTGAACTTTATATGTCTTTTACTAAATAGCAAAAATGTGGGATTAAGGATATTCTATTACTAGCATTAAAGCAATTATAAATGTTGCCCTTTCCAAGCAACTGTATCTTCTTTATTATTTAGATGTTTTTAGATATTTTATTGTGTTTTGTTCATACCAAGAACATGAGTTGTGGGCATAAGAACTATTCATCTCCCTAGTAAAATGTAGTCAACAGTTTAAATTTGAAATGCAGGCAACTGCTTCAGTTGACACAATAAAAGGAGATGTGATCAAACATTGGAAACCAGAGGGTTGTGCAAAAAAAATAAATCATTATTCTCATCCTATCAATGATTCCACTTTGTGTTTAGATTCACTGAAATATAGGTTTGGTCTCCAAATAAACATAAGTGAAATTTCCTGAAATTTCAAATAAATTCATTTAAAAGGTGTTTTGGAAGGATGGGAAGAAGTTCAAAATCTTCCAGATTAAGTGCAATTAGTTTCATTTCATGAGAGCATTCAATAAAAACAAACAAACAAACAAACAAACAAACTCCTAGAGCTGGGAGAAAAGTCAAGCAAATGCTTTTGTTATTAATGAATGAAGCGAGGCAAAGCTTACCTTTAGGGTCTGTGGGATGAGAGACAGACCTGAATTCGTTCTATTCTTTACACTTGGCACTTGCTTTGTAGATGAGCACTGCTTAGGTGAGGGATGCCTGATCTCCCACAACACTATAGAGACCACTGCAGGCTACTCAGCTCCATGCTGCCTCATCCTGGTATCAGAGACGCTACCCAGTGTTGAGGGTCATTCATGAGGAACAGATGCCCTGTGATATGTTCAAATGTCCAAAGTTTCCTGACTTTCCATTCTGATTCACCCATGCAAAATACAACTGTGACTAGTAGCTGCCAGTGACCTTTGCCACCAAGGCCAGATACCACGTGGTCTTTGGGCACCAAGGTAAGTCCAGTAAAATTCAGTGTCTTTTCTGGTGAAAAGGGGTCATCAAAAAAGAACCCATAGTTTTATTACGACAAAGTCAGTGTGCTCTTCCATGACTCATATTTGTATGAACCCTACGAAACTGCTGGGAAAACAAAACAAAACAAAACAAAAAACTATTAAAGTGAGATAAAGATACCCACTCTCACTAGTATTGCCTCAGATTGCTCTGAAATTATGTGTTTGTTCAATGGTAAAACAAGAATGGGGAATAAAACTTAAGAAGGAACAAATAATATTTAGTGCATGGAAAAGTACAATGAGACCATTATCTGCAAGGGATTGCAGACCATTATCTGCAGAGTAAAATAATATGAATAAAGAACAAACGGAATAAGCAAATTCTCTATATAAATATACATAAAGGCATATGTATTGATGCATATCCATAGCTGTATGTAAATTTACATGGAAAATAGAATGTCAGAAACTACTTAACATTTTCCCAAACAGCAATAACTCTGAAGCAAATCTGTGTACCAGCTACCAAAACCTTACACTAGGCAATAATAACAACAGTTTAGTGTAGATGTGTTACTCCCCAGACCAGTACAGCAGCATCACGCTTGCGTCTGCTATGTGGCAATATTTGCTTTTGATGAAAATAGAAGTTCAAACAATTCCTGAACACATGAGTCAACCCCTATTTGTATATTACAACAATATTTAGAACATGTGCTCATTGGTTTGTGTCCAGTGCCCACCAACTCAAGAAGAATTGAGAAAAAATCTAGCCTGGACAGGTGGGCAACTTAGTGAGATGTTGTTTCAAAATAAAAGTGGCTGGGGATGCAGCTCAGTGTGAACGACCTGGATCCAATCCTCGTACCATTAAAAAAAAAAAAAAAAAATGAGCTGTAGTGTTCCAACAAAGAGAATTTTACGTATCAGATATGTAAGTATATAAGGGGAAAAAAAGAAACGCCCTAAACTTGAAAAGTTGAAACTATTTTTAAAGGATACTATTAGCATATCAAGGGCATTTCTAAATAAAGCAAAGCCGAGGCACCAGAAAGAATGAATTATTAAACTTAATGACATACATTTAGAAAACAATAATTCTGGACATACAGGGGAGGAAAATTCAAAAGAAGAAATGGATGCAAGACATTACAGACATATCTGCATTGCCCTGGCATTTAAAGAGTTTGACTAAGATCCCAACAAAACGATGAGCAAAGACTTTTATTCCAAGTAGATATTTAACAAGGGAATGAACACTGTTTGTTTATAAACACATGGGAATTGCCCCAACATATACATAACATTAATAGGCATATTAACATATAAAATGTGTCTTTATCCTGACTTGTGAGTACACAAAAAGTTTGAAAATATTTATACTATTGCAAAGATGGGGGAAATCAGGCTCACTCCTCTGGTCCTTAATGGGAATGTAACTTGGTACAATTGCTTTGGAAAGAAACCTGTACAGAAATTGCAAATGCTGTCATGTTAGCCACCCATCTGTTCAGATACATACCTAGTGTGCTACAGTTGCAAAGGTTCTTTTAGACATCACTTACCAAACAGAAGCCCAGAAAAAAAATCCATGAGACCATAGTGGTGAACCACTAAAATGAATTATTGTGCCTGGATTAAAATGCATTGATTTCACACTTCCATCTGTTTGTCATAGGAGGGAAAGTTTTCCAACGTAAGGTGTGTAAAAGCAGTTAAGGTACAAAAGATTACGTAGAATCCTGGTCAAAGAAGCCGCAGATCTATGTATGTGTGAATATGTACAGTTGCTTTGCTGTAACCAGGGATTCCATCCATCTTGAATCAAAAATATGAAGAAAAGAATTGCATGTGTAGTGAGTGTGTATATTCCTCTTTTTTATCATTGATCCTTAAACAATTCAACTATTTCCATAGCATTTGCATTTTCCTAGGTATTCTGAGTCATCCAGAGATGACTTACATTATAGAGGGGAGTGTGGCATAGGTTTATAAAAATGTTATTCTCTTGTATATAAGGCTCTTGAGCATCGCTGATTTTTGATACATTTTGGAGGCTCTTGGAACGAAATCTATTATGCATCCTGAAGGGCAATTGTAACTTGAGACTAGAAACAATGTGTGAAAATATGCAAAGTTTTCCAAAATAAGCAATTTGGAAGAAAAAAAAAACCAAGGTAAAGAAATTATAGATAATAATGTACAGGTGTAGGAAAAGCAACATGGATCTATTTGTGTGTATAAGTATCTCTCCATACATACTACACCTATCTATCTATCTATCTATAGATATAGATATGCACAAACAAATAAAATTATATATAGTTGTGGGTAGAAAAAATGCACAAAGAATATAAAAAGACCTGTCCATGGTCATTTCAGAGTTTTGTAAGGCTTCAGGCACAGAAAATTTTCTCTTTGAGATTTTTCTGTGTGTATATGTATTACATCTACTTTAAATTAAAAAGTGAATTCAAATTAAAAGGAAATTAAAGCAGAAAAATTAAATAAAAGACATTCAGGTCACTGCATTTCTTTCACTATTCTTTTTCTGAAGTTTTATTTTTTGTTCCCCAGCAGCACACTTTTCTGTGAGTCAGACAAAAGCTGATAGCCTGTGGGAATTTTTTTCCCCAAGTACATACAGAATAGGTACAGGGCTACAAACTCAAATTAATTTCACTTTTGTCCTGACTGAATTCGTAATTTAATATTTCTTTGACAACTCTGGAGATGCATTAGGAATTTCAGTCCTGTATTCTTTTTCTTCTGCCTGCCAGTTGTTGCATGCAGTTTATGAACTCGAGTCTAGGTTAAAAATTTAGTTTAAAAAAGAAGACTTTTGAGAGAGTGCCAACGACAGCAGCCGTGCCTCATCATATTTTGTAGCTTCTTATACTTCCATTAATGGTACATTTTGCTATTCTCCATCCTTCAGAAGATAATGGGACACGTACACACATACACACACACACACACACACACACACACACACATACACACACACACACACATTCCCTGATGACGTGGCTAGACTCATGACATTTGGCATATATGACGGTCCTAACACACACCCACACAACTATTCCTCTCCTCACTTTCAGTACAGAGTTTAAGACATACCCTTTTGACTACAAGGTAGGTTTTGTGCAGATTCTGCCCCAGTATAGCCTAATGCAAGTGCTTTCAGGACATGTAAGGTAGGATATGCTCTTTGGCCAAGGAGGTTTACTGAGTGGATATTCCCCACTTAGGCTGAATTTTTTTAGGATGTAATCTCATAGCTACACAACATTCACACCTGAAATCTACATCCGCATAATGAAATCTACATCCAGATCCATGTCTAAATCTCTGCCAGTGTCTAAATCTTTCTGCACATAGGTGCATCAATTCTTCAACATGTTTAGGTACTTGATAGATACTAGACGTTCACCTAAGAAGTATAAAACAACATCCCTGGTCAGAATGATTACCTTGTTCTAAAAATAAAATCCAGTGTTCATTGGCAGGAATTTAACAAGCCATTCAAAACAGTAGACATGTCTGTCTAACTTCAAGTTCTGTGAAGAACAGTACTACAGAAATACGAAAGACTGTCAGCCACTATAGCTGGGAGCTGTCAGTCACCAGAGTCACCACACTGCTCGTCTTTACTAGCGTGTTTCTCTCTCTCTTTTTTTTTTTTTTTTTTTTTTGCTTTTTTCTTTTGCTTTCTTCTAACCTGTTTCTCACAAACACCCTCTTCCGGGATGCTTCCTCCTCTGATTACATTTTATTATATCGCATTAGACAAATACGTGTGCAGCTCCAGAACAGGACTGAGGAACGAGGAATTAAAGGAATAAACTTCCCTGCATCTCTCCTGTGTCTCAGTCGGTGCAATAAACATACAAGCGGTCTATTTGACAAGGATTGCTTGCGTGAGAATAGTCGTTCAAACTACTCTGCTGAGCAGATGACAAATGGAAGATTGAGAATCCCCCTTGAGGAGAGAAGGACATATTAGGCTCTGTGACAGTTGCATGTGTCTTATATTTAGGTCTGTTGTCAGGGAGATAAATCAGGCCAATTATTCCCCCATTTTGTGGAGGATGGACGTAGATCTGACCATTGCTCCAGGTGTGGCTGGCCTTACCGGATGGGAAACATGTCCTGAACAATCTCCCAAGAAGGAGCTGAGCTGTAGCCCTGTTGGAATTGGGGGTCTATCGGCAACAGAGAACCACAAGACCGCTGGGGATCAGGATGTACATGCCAAATTGTAGAGAAAACCTAGCTGAGCTTGCATTTTTTTCCTTTGTTTGTTTCTGTCCCTAGGATTCATTTATTGTTGCAAGACATTTTGAAAAGAGTAATTTGCTAATGTTGCTTTGTAATATACTACAAAGGAGGGAAAAATGACTCCCTTCCAAACTTCTAGTTGTTTTTTGCCTAGGCTGCACATTCGATGGACAGAAGACTGACTGACTTAGTGATAGACCTACAAGGGCCGATTGAGAAATGTGCTGAATGTTTACATTTTCAAAATCTTATTATAGTAAAAGACACATTGCCAAGAATGATGGGATAATTTGTTCAAAGCAATGGATTGTTTTCAGTACTTTGAGGGGGATTAATGTTCATGTGTGTTTTATTAGAATACATTTTTAAATTTGAGCATCCAATGTATCATTTGATCACCCTCATTGATCAATTGCTTATGGAAATTTCTGTTAAATAAAACATAACCCTGTGTCTTCCTTCCTTATTTACTGCATCTGGCACCATGAGATTTCTGGCTCTTCTACAAAGTCAAAATGATCACAAAAGATCAACATTTTAATGGCTTCATGTTGTTAAAGCACCCCTGAAAGCACAACTAAAGACACACAGGAAAGAAGACTTCCAGAGCTGCTTCGGAAAGTGGCACGAATAGTGGGATACATGTGTTAGAAGCCAGTGGGAATATTCTGAACAGTATTAACTGCAATGTTTTTTTTCTGTGATAATTAAAAGAAAATCATCAACTGTAATTTTTAATCATATGCAGAGGAAGCTCACAAAGCAGGAGACTGAAAAATGAGCAAGGTGACTGAATGCCATTTACTACCCTGAGCTTTGGAGAGGAGTGTGGATGGATGCTTCAGGAAGTGAGAGAGATCATCACAGCACAGGGAGATGGTGAGTAGATGTCCACATAATCATAGTCATCAGGGAGCAATCCTCTTCCTGAAGCAGGAGATTGAACTAATGTAGATTTCCTTCAGAGGTGTAAATTTCTTTTAGGAAAGGTGATGTCTCACAGCTGCTTTTGTGTCTGAAGTTTCTCAAAGTAATCTGCAGGGATTATGTCAAAGAATTATGTTTTGATGTCGTTTACTCTGGTTCGCTAGATTTCTGCTTTGGGTTGGAGGATCCAGAGCAGCAACACTCCTTCAGCAGTAGTTTCCAAGGCAGTGGATACAGAGAGTGAGAAAAAGAGAGGGAGAGAGAGAGAGATAGACAGATAGACAGACAGAGACAGAGAGACAGAGACAAAGACAGGGAATGAAACAGATAGAGACAGAGACACAGAGACAGAGAAAGACAGAGAGACATGGAAAGACACAGAGACACAGAGAGAATTCTCAGTGGCACAACTCTTTATGATTGTACAAAATCAGATGAAGCAGGGTTGACGTAGAAAGGTTCAAACCAAACATCCTATGAGAAAATGCAACTAACACAAAAGAAAAGGTAGTCGCCTCCAGAGATGCTCAAATACAGGTGGGGTGATTTCAGATTCAGTAAAATGGAGAGATGTAGATTGCTGAATTGGGAAACTGAGCTGATATCCCAGGGCAGAAATACATGGAAACATGCATGGAAAAATAGAACTGAGAAGCAAGCACTGCTTCCAATATGCAAGGAATGGATTTTGACAACCAGGTATATCAGTGGTTGTTGTCACGAAGAAGGAGATCAGTGTAGTCCAGTAGGGTGGCCTGAATCTGTAAGGGAGAGACATTTTATTAATTTAAGGATGCAGATGGATCAACACAATGGTGGGAAAGAAGAAGCAGACAGTGTGTTTAGTTTTAGAAGCGTTCAGCTCCAGGTGTAGGACTTTGGCAAGCAAGGATAGGAGCAGCCACACATAGATGAAGCATGGATAAGCAGGAAGCTAGAGGGGTCATGAACAACCTGCAGAGATCAGAGTCAGGAGATACAGGCCGAATTCACAGCTTCAGAAAGAGTTGCCTTCTAAGAAGGTTGGACAAGGAGATCTGAATGAAGACATGAGGCACGGAGGCTGGGCCGCAGTCCTGAGGCAGCAGAGAGATGGTGTAAAGTTTAAGATGCAGCATTTGTTGCTGGTGGATTTCTTGATGGTGGCCGTTGTGTCTGGGGTGAGGTGGTACTACTGTGCAGTTTCAATTTTCATTTTCTGAATGACCCATGATGTTTGAACATTTTTTCTCATATATCTGTTTTCCTTTTCATTTCTTCACCTGAAAAGTTTGTAATCATCTCAAATGCCAATTTTTTAATTGATTCTTTAAATTTACGGGCCATGATTTTTAAACATTTTAGTTTAAAAATTTCTTTATGTGGAAAAAAAAGGAAACCTTTTTCACTGTTGGTAGATGTGTACATGTAAGGCAAACACTGTAGAAATCAGTGCGGAGATTCGTCAAAAAAACTAGGATTAGAGGTTTATTTCTATCCAGCTATTCACCTTCTGGGTATTTTCCCAGAAGAATTAAAAACATCATACCACAGTGATGTATGTGCACCCATGTTTATAGCAACACAATTTGCAATAGCTGAATCTTGGAAACAAAAACAAATGCCCATCAGTTGAAGAATGGATAAAAAAGATGTGGTACTTTTATACAATGGAGTATTATTCAGCTGTAAGGAAGATAAACTGGAGGTTTTCATAAGTAGATGGATACACCTAGCGACAATACTCCAAAGTGAAATAAATCAGACTTGCATTTGTAAAAATCATATTGTCTCCATAGTATAAGAAACTTAAAGAGTAAATAAGATCTGAAAAATGCAACAGATATTCTGAAAGGGAAAGAAACTGCTCAAAAGGAAAGCACAACTGGGATGGGGGAAAGGAGAAAAAATGAAAGGGAAAAAGGGATACGTAGATATACACAAGAGAGCTAAGATAATTTTACTACTAATTTCTATTAGTTCATTCGAAGGAAGAGCTAGTGCTTATATTGTTTGATCAATTGTGAGTGCCTGTACCTGGTAATCTGAGCAACTACTTTGAAGAGAACAATATGCAATATAATAACCGTTGTTAATTTTGTATCACCTTGTTTTGAAACTCTGTATTATTTTTATTTTTTTCTTTTTAAATCAATCAATCAATCAATGAATCAATGCAATTAATGTCTCTAAAAGAAGCTCAGATTCAGGTCAGCAATGTCAAGTATTGCCATGCCCATGGCAGATGAACCTGGTGTGTTTGTTGAAGTCCCTGGAAGTCGTTAGGGAGGCCAGTTGTGTCAGGGCGTGCAGCAGAGGATGCTCTGAGATGAGCGCAGTGTTAATGCATCAACCCGTGAGGGTAAAGCTGGCTCCTAGAGCATGCTGAGAGCCCTGGGAGATCATATCAACCAAACATGGACCTGGGATCCCGACTTACTCCAGAAAGAATACTTATCTTCAAGAACTCAAGGAACAACAGACAGAGATCAGGTTGTTGGGAAAGAGACTCTTCTACAAGGTTAGTGGGGATGTAAATAGCACATCCACTGTGGAAACCAGGATTGAGATCCCTCAAAAATTCAAACAAGAAATGCCACTGCAGTTGTTTTCCTGCTAGGCACCTTCCTGAAAGAGTCAAAGACATCAGGCCACAGTAATCCACACACACCCAAGGGAGTGAAGGATGGAAGGAAGGAAGGAGGGAAGGAGGAAGGAAAGAAGGACAGAAGGAAAGAAGAAAGAAGGAAGGAAATAGGAAGGAAGGAAGGAAGGAAGGAGGGAAGGAAGGAAGGGAGAGGGCAGGGACAGAGAAATGAGAAGATGCTGGGCTTGGTGATGCGCTCCTGTGATCCCAGCACTTGGGAAGCTGAAGCAGAATTACTGAAAGTTTGAGACCAGCCTGGACTATAGAGTGAGACCCTGTCTGAGCAAAGCAAAAATAAATAAGTAAATAAAGGTAGAAAAGAAGGAAGAAAGTATGGAAGGAAGCAGTTACAAAGAAAGAGAAAGAGGCAAAGAAAAAGAAGGAAGGGCAGCATGGAAGGAAGAAGAGATGAAAGGTGTTAAGGAAGGAAGACTGAAACAGAAAAACAAATAACTCTGGCAACTTTTGGGCAAAACACCACCACTACCAACAGCAACAAAACTAAGCATGCAGAAACAAGGAAATACCAGAAAAAGCTGAGAGAACCTATAGATCGCCGGCTTCAGACCTGTGTATTTGACCCTTGTGGGAACATTCAGCTTCCATCAGAAAGTGCCCTGAGGCTCTAGACCAATGTGTGCAGGCTCAGCTTAGAAAAATGCTGAACTGAACACCTGACTGGAGAGCAGGGCGTGCTCACCCAGGGACCGCCTGGATTCCATGGTGCACTTACTATTGTGCCTAAGTCCCCAGGACAGTCCATCCCTCTACCAGACTGACCATGGAAAAATGCTTTCATATCTAAAATCACAATTCTGTGCCACGCTTCATGGTGTGTACCTGTGATCCGAGCTACTCAGGAGCCTCAGGCAGGAGAATCTTTGATCCCAAGAGCTCAGACCAGCCTGGGTAACCTTGGGAGAATTATCTGTCTCAAATATATATGAATAACTAAGCGGAATCATGATTCTGTCTATCCAAACCATCTTCTTGCCATGAAATCACACTCCTCGATAGCAGCAAATCTCTTCTTGTATCTATTCTGTTTTAACGTGCATTTTAAAAAAAAATGTTTCTCCACTTTTACAGTTCCACAGTTTTATTTATTTTTAGTCTCATTGGAATATTCTCATTTCAATTGCCTGTTTGGAAAGTGTAAATGGATGCAAGACACAATTTATTTCCAACAATAACTTTTATCATGAAGACAATAAATACTCAAAATTCACATGTACTATGGAGTCAATAACACACTTAGAGCGATATTGCCTATTATGGTTTAAATCTAGCATGCCCTGTGAAAGGCTTTTATGCTCAAGATGGGGCTGCTGCAGATGATCAGGTCGTGGGTTGCTTTACATAACAGTGGATTCACACTCCCAGAACTTCATGGCTGATGCATTGTTAGGAGGCAAGGGCCTGATCAGAAGCAAGTCACAGAGAGTGGACCCTAAAAGGTACGTTCTTGTCCCCAGCTCCTTGCTTCTTTCTCCACTTCTTGGCTCCCAGAAAATGAGCAGCTCTCCCCACCCCCAGGAACTTCCAACAGAGCGTTACTTCCTGGGAGTTGGCCCACCATGGACAGAAAACACGAACCCAAATATTCACTAAAATGTATCTCTCCTTTTTTAAAGTTAAGAGCCTTGGTATTTCATCATCCCAGCAATGAGAAAATGCCTGACACTACTTGTTATCTCTATGTGCATAAATTAAGGTGATAGGAAACACAGAGAGACAGACAGACTGGCACACAGACAAACACAGAGACACAGGCAGAAGGAGAAAAATAGAATCAAATGTGATACCTACATTATCTGCACCAAATATATGATTTAATTATTATTTAAACCAACTATGAGCATTAAGGTTCCTAAGATTCTCCCTCATTCTCTCTAAGGGTGTGTTTAAGTCAAGGAAAATGCTTCATTTTGAGTTTCTGATATTGGACATCATCTTCTTATTCCTACGTACATCTTTCCTCAACCTCCAGTGAACTCTGAGATGTAAAGCTAGATACTATTTCCTCACTGTTCTTCTGATTTTGTGTCCAAAAACATTTTTATTTTAAAGACAATAATAAAAAACAATGAATAACAACTAAGACAAAAACAAAACAAGGCAAAATCAATAAAAATGATAGAGGGTTTCAAAACAAAAAGATAGGAATTAATAGTGGTTGTTATCTTCAACAAAGTTGCTCCAATTTCCAGATGTAAGAATGCAAGATTGATTAAAGCATATATTTGCATGTTAAAGCAATATGCAATATAACAACCACTGATCAATTCCTACCATCTTGTTGAGCGAAGCTGTGTATCTCATATCTAATGTTTATTATTATTACTATTTTCTATTTTCCAAACACTTTCTTAAACCCATTTTGACACATCCATTTTGTATGATGTCCACATGAGCATGACAGATACATGCGTTTTTTTCACTAGATGAGAAAAGTGATTTGATTTTATGATTGTAGCTCTGTGCTATTCAAGGAGCTGCTTTAATTTTTCCTTTTCTTTTAAAGCTTTAATTTCTCATGCATGCTTCTTAGTGGGTCTATGCTGCTATCGTTGGGCTTCACGAAACACACACACACACACACACACACACACACACACACACACACTGGGTCTCTAGAACATTTCTGAGAGCTAAATAAGGTTTGGAAATTGGAAACATGGAGATTGCTGCTTCAGCTCTTCACTGGAGATCAAGAACAAAAGAGAAACTTTCCAGTATTTGTCTGGAATGTTTCCCTTTCTCCTCTGCACCCCGTCACCACAAATGTCTGTGTCACTTTCTGGGGATATAATCACTTTTCCTGGAGAGAGACTGAGTGGATAATTATGGTATGCAGCTGCTCCTGGCTGAAGAAATCCTCTGCCAGTGGCATGTGTTCCAGATTTTCCACTTGGTACCAGTCAGCCACACTGTCCAGAACCTACTGTAGCTACCAGGCTATGGCCAGACTGAATTTCTCAGAGACCCTACTACACTGTGTGCATTTACAGTTGCAAAGTCTGTGGCACATCATCTCTCTGTCTGAGGCTTCCTATCAAAATGCCAATTTTCAAATAGCCCATGCCTTCTCCCTCCTTGGAATCACTGCTCTGGTCTCTGCTCTTTGAAAGCAACGTATCAGAAATTCATATTCCTAACTCTAAGTTCATAACCACAGATCAAGTTTGCTTATTCCTCCTTCCTTTCTTCTGCACTCAGCCTCCTGTAACCACCATTAGATCCCCCACTTCTACTCCCCACAGACTAGAGAACACGTGGTATTTGTCTTTTGTTCTTTGCTCATTGCCCTTCTAATTTAATTCATGTTGGTGCAAGTCATAGAATTTCATCTTTTTTATTGTGGCCAAATAACACATCCACTGTGTATCCAGTATGTGCCACAATTTCTTCACCCCTCATCTGTTGATATGTTCATTCCCTCTCTTAGCTATCCTGAATAATTAATGCTTTGATGCCTGGGTCGAGTGAGTAATGACCCGATTACAGTACCTTAAATATTTACCATTTCTTTGTGCCAGAAACATTCAAAAGCCTGTGTATGAAATAATTTTCAATACACAATTAATTCCAAGCATAATTATCCTACCACGCTATGGAATAGTATTTATGTATTTACGTTTCTTTCTATCCAAATACACCCTAAACAAGTCTAACAAGCCATGTGGACAGTTACATATTTGGTTTCTTAAGAAGTAAAATTGTACATTTTTATAGTCTTGTTCAACTCTGTAGGTGCTGCAGATGTAGCTCAGTGGCACAGCACCTGCCTGGCAAGTGTGATGTCCTGGGTTCAATTACTGGTACCCACCAACAAAATAAAATTAAGAAACAAAAACTGTAAAACTGTTCATTCTCTTGATAATGTTTTCATGTTAGTCATAGTCTAGGTGAGGATTTCCTAAAGCATTTCTGAGAAGACCTGTTAGATTTCAAACCACAAAGTGCAGAAGACATCTGTACTAATGGGTCTACCCCAGTCACCATTTCTTCCTAGACCTTCGTATTACACGTCATTTCTTCTTATGTCAAAGTTAACCTTAAGTCAAGCTTGACAGGGCTTTGATTCCAGCTCTATGCAATGCTAAGAAAGTAGGATCACAAGTTTCAGTCTATTCTGAGCAACTTATTGCCTTATTGAGACTCATATCACAATAACATAAATAGAATATTTAGAGAAGTGATGAGGATGTAGTTTAACACCACTACAAAGTCAAAAAATTTAAAGTTGCAACTTTTTAAGATGATGACTATGTCACGGAAAATAAAAAAAAGAAACATAGCACCATAAAAGGAGTAGCAACAGGCAGTCTGAAAAGGATGATCCTGGCTGAATGGTAGTAAAACTTTATTTATAACAACAATCAGTTGCTAGTTTTGGCCCTTAAGCTGACGTTCACATCAGAGGACCCTCCAGGAAGGAAATTACTAAAGAATCATAGTTTCAGCACTTCAATGCTATAATTTTTCTTATATATTGTCCAAGATGAAAAACTACATATACACATTGCTTATTTCTGTTTTCTCATTATTCTTTGATGGGAAATATTTTCTAAATGCTCTTCTAGTAATATTTTTCTAAAGGAGCATGTGCTATATGCAGGTTTTGGGATGGAGAGGTGCGTGATACTTTATTTAACAGTCTACTGATGGACTAGATGTACTGAAGTTTACATAATAAAGTTACAATTTTTCTTAAAATGGACTTATATATTATAGAATATCTGGCTCAAAGGAAATAAATTCCATTAGGCAGTATCTAGGAGTGTGAGGACAAGGTGAAGGAGATCAGTACTTTCAGAAATTATATGACTGGCATGAAGACGTTAGTTAAATAAATATTTCCCAAGGAACTTGCATTGAATATTTATTAAAAGAAGACTACCTGATTTAAACATATAAACAGCTGCATTTCTCTACTTTACCACTTCATATAAGAGATAAAAATATTCTCTGAAAATCTGTAACATATGGAAAAATAATAAGAAAAATACCCTCAATCTTACCACTTGGCAGTGACAAGCTATATTCAGGAAGCATTACTTCGGAGAGAATGTGTACATTGTTCTAAGGGTCTAGTAGCACAAATATGTATTTCTACTTAAATAATATTGGTTTGTAAGAAAAGATTTTCTCTTCGTTTTTCTACTTGGTAACATGTCGAGTCATTGCATAGCAGTCCAACTCCCATCTTGGCAAATCCGACGGATAGCACACTACGTTTGTCCTTCAAGTACCTTTCGGCAGCCTTTGACAGAGGTAGGATTGGAGAAGAAGGGCTTCTCCTTTAGTGTCAGTAATCTCACTTTTCTCCTAATTTTCTCCCTTAGTATGTGTCTTACGTTCATTTTCTTTCTATTAGCTTCTTTTCTAATCAAATTCCAAGTACTGGACTTGTGGAGAATCCCTACCAAGCCCTTTTTTAGCAGCTTTTAGTGCAGTGTCATCGGGTGTGGTCTCAGCTCCCCCTGAGGATTTTGAAAATGACCTCCATTTATTTCACCTCTTCAGATCTGTGGCCCTAGCTCACACCTCATCATAACCTCCTCCAATTCAGTACTGCATATTGCAGTATTAATTCTTGGTTTCTACCCCACTGGTATACGTCACCTCCCCCAGTTTCCTTATCTTGATGAATGACGCACCACTCGCCCAGTGCCTCGTGGTAGACATCTAAATCATCATTAAGGCAACTTTAATAGTTGATAAAGCAATTCCATTTTCAACACACATCTCCTCAGAGTCGTCTGGATTTCTGAATACCACAGAGATAAATGTGAGACATTTCAATGGAAGAAGTTTCTGATCACTCCAAAGTTCCTTGACAACGGCACTGTATGTCAGGCAGAATTGCATTCTGTGTCAGGTAAAAGAAAAACAAAGGGAATGTGGCTTCAAAGCTCAGTTTCCAGCTGGTGTGTGGGCTCAGAGCTGATCTTTGGGATCCAGGCTTATACCATCTCTTAGCAAGGACAGAGCTGGCTCACACTGTAGATTCTGGGCTTTATTTCCCTTTCTTTAATGCATTTCCTTGTCATTATAAGGTAGATTCAATTGTATTTAAAGATTTGCAGTCCAAGAAAAAAGGAGGAGGTGAAACTTTTGCAGGTGAGCATTTGTCTTTTTTTATACCAGAAGTTTTACTGTCCCAGCAAGTCAAAACAGGAGGATTTCAGGGCCTGGGTAGACTTAATTAGTCCCGTTACTTTTTAAAACAGGATTGAGGCTTATTTATTAGCTTTTTATTAGTACTATGAAGAGTGGGGACAAAAATAAACCAGGCAGTGTCCGGGTGAATCGGAAACTACTAAAATGAGGAGTTATTTCTCCCCCAAAGGCGTGACACCTGGTGATCTCTTAATCCTGAAATCGAGCTGTAATTGACTGGGAAATGCTTCCTCTTGAGCAAAGTCTCAATAAATAAACTGTCCCATCGTCAGCAACAGCTTCAGCATCATCGTGATCATCATGCCCATCACCATCACGGTCATCATCACTAGCAGTCCAGCCACACTATCTGCATTAAGATCCATTTTTATAGCCATTACTTTCTCTTAATAGGTCAAGTACATCAGCTCGTCACCTTGCACTATGATCCCAAGGAATAGAAAAGGAAGCAAATGTGTACGATTTGAGCTTATCTCTTGTTTTGGACTGGTGAGTTATGCAGTAGATCCTGCCTTCAGAATGGGACCTTAACATCAGTAGGGATCTGACAGTTTTGACAAATTTGTATACCTCATCTTAGTGAACTATTTCCCCCATGGATTTGGCATGCTCGACGGCAGAGGATGATCCCAAGCTATCAATGCAAAGCTGATTATGAGTCAGTTTGTAACAACAATTTATTTTAGAGTACAGGACTATGATAATTTCTTCTTTAGTGAGACACTGACAAAAATGATCAAAAGTACTCTATTTCATAAGAAGACGGTTAGATCACCAGCAAGAGCAAGGCAAATGTTTTCCCTTCCCATACGCCTGCATACTCCTCACCCAACACTGCAGAATGTGAACTTGGATCACAACTGTGTCCATGAGTTTACAAAATGTCCCCCAGGCCTTTTTACCTAGGCCTATGGGAGTTTGTCATGAGCACGTGCTCTTAGATACCATCTAAGGTGAAGAGTTCTACGTGTGGTTTGGAAAGTCGGGGTGCAACTTGCTTGCTTGTTACTTGATTTCTTTGCAAAATTTCGCTCCCAGTTTTGCAGAAGTCTGGGTGCATTTTATTGGATTCACGAATACCCAACCTTGATCCAATGATTCCAAGTGCGACAGAATGTTAGCATCTAAGTAATTCATACTATACAATAAAATGCCTTCCCGCACCCACCACAATGTCTAGAGACACAAATTCAGATAATGTGGATGTCCACTACCCTGATAAGTAACTGACTGTTTTAACTTCAGTAAGAAATGCTCGACAAATTTGGATGAGCGTAATTGTGGATCTGATGGAAGCAGTTTACTGAAGACAGAAGTCCCACCCTAGGATGATTGTCTCCTGAGTGGAATACAAAGGGGAATGAAGAAGGAAGGCTCGCTTCTGTTTCTCTGGAGGAGCTCAGATTTTCAACTTAGTGCTTTCCATTATTTCCTGGTTTCCAGCCCAGATCATATCACCTTCCACAGACCCTTAACCTTCCTAATACAGGCTCCTCAAAGGAGGAGCTCTGAAATGAGCTCCAACTCTTCATACTTTGACCGAATCCTTCACATCTCCAGCATGCAGAGAACTCTTTTATACTTTTCCACACCTGAGCCTGTGGGCAGACATTGTAGGCCAATACTGCCACTATTCTTATAGTTGTATCACTCAATTCTTATTAGATAAATGGATTTAATGCAAGATATACATGTGGAGAAAACAGAACACTGATGTTCTGCTGGTGATTATATAAAATGGTGTGTTATGGCTTATGTCTGGATGCTGCCTCAAAGCCTTATGCAGTCATAGGAGGGTTTTTCTGAAGTGGCTGGATCTAGAAGGTGTGACACTGGAATGATTCATGGTGCAGTGCTACAATTAAGGGTGCTAGGATGAAGGGTGGAACTGTTGCCTCCCCTAACAAAGCTGGAGAAAATGTGAAGGACAGAAGTAGTTACTGATTTACTTTGCTTGCTTTGCTGCCTTCTGCCTGCTGTGAACTTTTTTTTCCTCTGCAATGTCTGTCTCCCACACCACCTTGCCTTTAAGCCAGCCAATTATGGACTGAAACCTCTAAAATAGAGAACTAAATAAACCCTTCTCTTTAACTTTAGGTGCCATGTATTAACTCGTAGGAAGGAAAAGTAACTAAAACATGGTGTAACTATTTTGGAAAACATTCTCCTAGTTCCTCAAATTATTAAACATTGATTTATTACATAAGTGGGCCTTCTCACTTATATAATTTTTCACTTATAGGTGAAAGAGAAATGAAACCTCTTGTCAAAGTGAATCATGTACTCAAACACTTTTTAACTAGTGATAGAAATATTAAAAAGTTGAAAACAACTTAAATGGCCAACAAATTGTGGGTGGAGAGGCAAAATATGATCTATCAACATAATGGAATATTATCTGACCCTAAAAATAATGGAATTTGATGCATGCTACCACATGGGTGAAACTTTAAGATGTTCTGCTAATTTTAAAAATTCACAAAGGACTCTGTATTATGTGATTCCATTCATAGAACTGTCCAGAATAGAAAAATTGATTGAGAAAAATATAGATTGATGTTTGCTAGAGTTTTGGGACATGGGAGCATGCAAAGCTGATAGCTAAATGAAATAATGTTTTCTCTTAAATTGATGAAAAAATTCTGAAGTGGGCTAAGTTGATAAGTGCATACCTTTATGTAGAGACAAAATGATTGAACTTCACATTTCAAATGACTGGATTTCATGTTACATGAATTGTGTCTAAATAAGTTATTGAGACACAATTATTGTCATAAAGATCAGAGTGAAGAAGTGTGGACTGGCTTGGAACGGTGTCCTAGTTTGGATTACTAGAATTAGGTGAATTAGATTGGATGGCTTAACCAATAAACATTCATTTCAAACAACTGTGGAAGCTCTGCTCCAAGATGAAATGCTGATAGCTTTGACACACAGCAGAGGCCACTTCTTGGTTGGTAGACAGGTATCATTTTGTTGGTTAGTCAAATAGTATTGAGGTAGGGGACTCTGGTCTCATAGTCAGAGCAGATCTGGCCTCTTTTTATGAAAGAGATCAAATCCTATCATGAAGCTTTCATCCTGTGATCTCTTCTAAATGTAATCATTTGCCAAAAGTCTTGCTATCGAACACCAATGTGTTGTGGATTCGTCACATAGTCTACAAACGGAGGTGTTCGCACACATTCACTAAAAGCAGAAAGATAAACAAGAATGTACCTGTTAGCTAAAAATACCAAAACACAGCTTGAGACCATGGTGCTAAGTGAAACAAGTCAGACATAGAAAGTTAAATACAGTGTACTTTCTCTTCTATGAGAAACTCAAAGTATAAATAATTGAAACTGTAAAATAAAAGACAGACGATAGGTTGGTGCTTTGTTGACATGGGAGGGCAATATAGGCATAGAGGAGATGGGAAAGTGGTGTGAGGAAAGAAATGTAAAACGGATCAAGGCATGATATGTATGCGTGCAAATTAGCCATGACAAATATATTCAATGTGCATCACAAACATGTATGAATACGAAACGAGGTAACTTGGGACTCATCCAACTCTATGGAGAGACTCTTACCTCTCATTTCACAATGTAGAACATCCTGCAATTAAATCCTCTGTGCCCAAGGGGTTTTCACACATATGCGCGTTCTCTGCTCTCTAGAGTGTAGCCCATGCTGTCTTCCCTGATGGCTGAAGTTGCTTTTCAGCAAGTGGGTAGAAACTGCCTGTGGTTGGGACAAGTCCTCAGTGCAGTTAGAGAGAAACCAGTTTCTCCACAGAACTGGGTGCATGGGGAGGAAGTGAAAGGCTGTCTCAAAGAAGTAAAGTGTTCTCCTGCACAAAAGCACAATCTAATTGGAAGAATAAAAGCAGAACTACCCCGGAAGACAAGACATAATATTCCAGGCCCATGTCTCCATGAGTTCTCTGAATTTTTCTACTTTTTATAAATTTGTATTAATATATATTTGCAGTTACATAATGATTACATTTATCATGGGGAGTTGGGACATGTAATGACTACTTTACCTTCCTCCTCCTTTCAACTCTTGGTCAATTCTCCTTGGCAAAAACTCTATTTTAATTTTTTTTCTTTAATACTTTTCATCACCTGCTTTCTCTCTCCCCCCTTCCCTTTCATCTATGTCTCATTTCCGTAATCACTATAAAAAAAATTTCCCCACTTCCTGTTAATCTAGCTTCTTTTTGGTGAGTTTCTCGTATGAGAAAAACCATGTGATATTTAAACACTTGTGTCCAACTTATTTCCCTTAATATTATGGTCTTCAGCTGCATCTGTTTCCCTACAAATGCCTTGAAGAGCTTATTGTTGGTCTAGTTGCTAAAAGAACACATTTTCTGACGGTATAAAGCTACAAATGCCTGCCTTTGTTTACATCCAATTGGACAAAGTTTGAGAGTGGACAGACTCACAATGCATGATAAAGTTTGTGCATTCTCTGCATTTTATTTTCATTGTTGAACATGACAGGACACTAACACAATGGTGGTTTTCATATGCCAACATTTTTGTCAGAGGACAAATGAAAGTAACAAGACTGAAATAATGGCCAATGACTTCCCATCCGAAAAATGCTCTGGACGGTGTAATTATCTCGTAAAAGGCACTAACTCAATTGGAAAAGTCTTCATGTAAAATCCCGTTTCGTTGCTGGAATTGTGTTTGATGCTTTGTTCGATTAGAGGGTAAATAAAACACCAGATGATGAACTCAAGTGAGAAAGTACCAAGGAATTCTCAGTTTCCACAGTGTAAACCTAACTACGTCTCAGAGTATCATACAGGAGAGTTTCACGGGCATGGTAGATAAAGAAGAAAAGTTGAGCATGTTATGCCTAGTATAGAACCAAACCAAACCAAACGAAACCAGACAGAAGTTGCAGTAGATTCTCGCATACAGGGGAGCTGTCTGCAACAAAGCCTGGCAATATTTCCAGAAATATGACCAACAAGCAGGTTTGTTTTGTACTAATTAGAAAGAGACATGAACATTTAGCTGTCAGTAACTATATATTTTCACTCACCTTCTCTCTTGACTTCACTTACCAGCAGACAAAGACACTCTTTTCTGCAGAATTGCTGCCACAGTATCTGTAATTCACTAGACTGAAAAAAAGAAGAGAGAATCCTCACTTGATGGAATGACCACTTCTATTCCCATACATGCAAACATAAAATTCCTTTCAGGAGTCCCCATTGATTGACTGCTACTCAGTCAATTATGTTCCTTCCTTTTTCCTCACTTGCCAACTGGCCTCCAGGGGAACATTTTCTGAATTCACTCTGGATTTATAACCTATCCTGTCCGTAGAGAAAGTCCTTTGCGCTGCTTTAGGAAAACTCAATAATAAAGAATTTGAAGTGGTCTCTTGGACCACAGGGACTGGTTTCGGGTGCTCTAGTGCTCAAAATTCATACATGCTCCAGTGTCTTCTAGAATGTGGTCTAATGTCTGCAAGGACCCATGCAGCCCCTCCCGAATGCACACAATAAATCTCCTCTCGATTACTTGAAATGCAAAAAAAATGTTTTCTAAGTAGACGTTATGCAGAATTGCTTCGTAAAGAACGGCAAGAGAGAAAAACCGATACATATTCAACACAGATATGCTCTATTCAAGCACATTTCCTGCAAAGTGAAATAAATCTGCAGATGCTGATCTGCACCAGTGCATATGAAAGGAAATTTTACTACGTTTCCTTGAATCTGAGAAATCATTCTCAGTCAGATACCACCTCATTTTGTGAGTTTCTGAAAAGGAGCAAAACTACACTGCCAATGGACAAAAATTTTCTTTTGTTATTTACCATTTTGGTTGTATACTTATGGGGATAGCAATTTTTGTTTACTTGGTGCTAAGTCCAGGTCTGGAACATCTGAAGATGGATGGTCAGGTATTGATGGTCATGGTCTAGGTTGGCTCAAGAATAATGCAAACTGATTCTCTCAACTACTAAGCTCTCTCTGTTCCCTTTCCCTCATCCTCCCAGTCAGGACTTCACATCACACATTACTTTTGCATCTTTGCGATACTGAAAACAATGAAATCACAGCATGTGTCCTCTTTTGTACCTGCTTAGTTATGCATTCGTGCAAATCACTAGAGTTGTGTGAAGCTGTTAGTTCACGTAATTACCATGTGATATTCTAGTGCACAAAATATTACCATGGATGGATGAGTATTTGCATCAATGAACATTTCTGTATTTCTATTTTGTCGTATGTCAAGACTGCACATCAGCACACCTTGGTTTCCATGTAGTTGTTTTTTAAAGTCTTATGAATTTTACTAGCCCTTGTTTGTAGTATACAGTGGTTACTCTCATTGTGGGAACTTGCTACATGTTCATAACAGGTCTTAATTCTTTTTACTTCCCTTTCACCCACCCAAATTCCCCACCCCTCCCTTGATTTGTTCCCTCCCAATTTGCAAAATATCCATCTCCCTGTGTCCTGATAGCTGTCCTCTATTTGGCTGCTCCTTTGAGCATTTTATTTAGATATATACCCAGAATAGAAGTCATAGATTAAGGCATAGATGTCTGTCTCAATTTATCAGATAATAACATTTCAAAGAGGTCATGCAAATCTATATTTCTGACACTATGTAAGGATTCCTGGAGGTGGTCTATACCTACATTATTTCCACTTGTAGCAATCCATCACATATGGTTATTTATAAAATGAGTTACAAATTTAATATATCACCCCTCCAATACCATTGTCAAAGAGTAGGTGCTCATTTGCCTCATGCACTTACTGAACAGTAGAGCGTACAACATTTTAATCGTCATAGAAGGCCCTGGTGCTCCTGAGCATCCAACAGCCTACGAACCTTCAGTATTGTGAGTCTGCTTGCAAACCTTAGAAGCCCATATGAGTGTCTGGTGACGTCACTTAATGGCGTAATTTGCATTTACTTTGCTGTTAATAAATTGGAATTTATTATCATATGTTTACAGATTTTCTTTTTAAAATGTCTATTACAGCCATTACGGCAATCAGTATGGAGATGCCTCAAAATGTAAAACAGAGAAATTCCATTCTGCATTCCATTTTCCCAGAAGTATTAAAATGTCAAAGTACAGCAGCACATTTCATAATAGCTAAATCTTGGGAGTGGCCTGGGTATCTGTACTGGTTGACTGATTTTGCCAGCTTAAGATGTTTAGAAGCCTTGCTAAACTTGGCTCAGCAATTGGCTTAGCAATTCTATACCCTAGAGTGTAGAGGAGCTACCGTAGGGTGGATCATCACCTAGGTGATATACTATTCCCTAGTTTTTTTGTTTGTTTGTTTGTTTGTTTTCTTTTCTGGTGGTACTGGTGATTAAACTCAGGACCTTGCGCTTGCCAGGCAGGCGCTTGTGCCACTGATATCCCCAGCCCCTACCTAGATGATATAAAAGGGAATTGAGGAAGGACAGAGGGACTTCCTTCCGAGGAACTCCAGTCTTCACCTTCGGCTTACACGTTGACTCCTGGCTTCTAGTGCAGATTCTTCAGCTTCCGCCTTGGATCCTTCAGCCTTCTGTTGTAGACCCATCGGCCTCCTGATACAGAGTTGCTAGGAGCACTCCAGTGAATGAACTCCGGACCCTAGACTGATTCCTTCAGTCTTCACTGTGCAGACATCCTCTGCATGCTTCCTCATCCAACTGTGCGGCTGAATACTGAAAAACAATCTTGTAATTTCTTATAAGTTTTTACAACTTTATTTTTTCTTTTTGCAGTAGCAGACATCAAACTCAGGACCTTGCGTTTGCCAGGCAGGCGCTTATTCCACTGAGCTATATCCCCAACCCACATTTGTACATCTGATGTTATATTGGTTTCTCTAGTAAAACCCTGAGTGATACAATGTCCATCAACAAACGAATGTAGGAAGAAGAAGTACTACTTATATACAATGGATAGAGGGATAAATGGGGCAGATGTGCAGGAAAACGGAGGCACCTTGGGACCATAGTGTGAAGTGATGTAAATCAGATACACAAGCTTAAATATCCCATGGTTTCTTTAATATGAGAAATATTCCAAATTGTAAATGAAGAGCAAAATAAAAGATAGACAGTGAAAACAGGAGATAGATCTTTCCTGAAGGGGAATGTGATCGAGAGGTGGAGAGAGGAGGGAAAGGGGACGAGGGCAGGGATTAAGCTGTGTTATATGCGTGCATCAACTGCATGCTGCAAATGGTCATTACCAGACGCTGCAAAGATGGACCAATAAAAATGCTTATTACGGCATTTGCTTCCATTTTTATTGGGTTGTTGCTCATTGAAGTCTCCTTCTCTTTCCCCTTCTCCTTCTCTGCCTCTTCCTCCTCCTTCTCCTCTTCCTCCTTCCCTCCCCTCTTTCTCCTTCACCTGATCCTCCTCGTTTTTCTCCTACCTCTCCCTTTCCCCCTCCTGCTCCTTCTTCTCCTGTTTCTCTTCCTCCTTCTTCACCTTCTCCCCTCTCCTCCTCCTCCTCTTCTCCTACTTGAAGGTATTTGAGTATCTCAAATTCTCCATTATCCATGCTTCTATATCAAGCTCTTAGCAGCTAATATATGTTGCAGATCCCTTCTCTCCTCCCAGACAGAGCCTTTCTTCCTCTCCCTGAGCAGTGACCAATTTGAACAGTTGTTGTTTGCAGTATGGTAGGGACATTTTCTAATCTTTAAAGTTAGCGTTTCTTTGAACTGTTTATAAAAGGTTTGCGTAGGTCAAGGACCTGCAGTGTTTGTTTATTGGTTCGGATGTTTTATTGAGGGCTGTAATAAACAGGAACACTGTTAGCTCTTCAGTGGAGCTAGGAAGTGCAGATATAAAATCAAAATCTACCCCAACGAGTTCCCACAATGTCTAACATGTGGAGAGATCAGAGACCCTATCACAAAAGTTCTAGAAAGAGTACGATGTATATTGTCCTTCTAAGAAATACTTCTTTTCCATCTCAGTTCAGTATTTTAAAAATTAATAGACAAAGAACCTATTAAAGCCTACATACGAGAGCCATTTTTGCATTTTCTCATGATTAAAATTATAAGCTCTAGTTCTATACATAAGCATATTATAGTTTCATTGACTATAATATAGGCAATTGGCAATCAAATATTTATCAAAATAAAACTATCTTTGTGGACCAGCAAGGCAAAGGACCCTTTTTTGGGGGAAAGCATCAACAGTACAATCAGTGACTAAGTAATTAGACACCTATTTCAGCCCCTATGCCAAAATATTTAGGCCAGGTAACATAATATAATTTTCCAAATGTATTATGAAACCTACACAATTTGGAGATGTGCAAATACTTCCAAACATGACTCTTTTTTTTTTTTTTCCACCCTGGATATTGAACACAGGCACTTGGCAATGAGTTACACCACCAGTCTATATTTTTCATTTTGAGTTCAGATCTCACTTTCTGGAAAGGTAAGTTGTACCAAGTGACCTCAAAGTCTCAGTCTTCCTGCTTCAGCCTCCCCTAGTATTGGAATTGTTATTTCTACAGTAAAGAAAAAATGAGTCTTATTTTCTTCCGCTGCATTAATGTCCCCAGAAGCCAGATAGCGTGCTTATTTATTTCATCATAACTATTCCAGGAATAGCACAACTCCATAGATAGACCTTGGCATAATTCTTTAAAGAAAAATAAAATGCTTACTAAACACTTAATTTGCTATACAAAGAAAGCCTTTTGTGATAATGAAAAGAAAATTTGCATGACAAATAGGCAGAGCATAATTTTGAATATAAACAACTTACACATTGGTCAGCTACTATATTAAAAAGCTCTTCATATCACCAGCAAAATATTAGTGAAATAAAATGGTGGCTGCTGCTATTACAAAACTATTTACTAAAATGTCTGTAGAGTCCATAAGCAGAGGGAAATAAGGTTAAGTTAGCTGAAAACAAAAATGGAAGTATTTGAATACTGTCTTTGTTGCATGTTTCATTTTGACATTGAAAGTTAACATTAAAAAAAAAAGCAAAGCAATAGGGAGAGTGACTCAGTGGGATAAATATATACAGCATTTGCTTGTAGTAACCACTTTAAAATATGAAAACAAAGCCTTGGAAATATCTTAAATTTGTTTTGGGTCTAATGTTAGGAATTAGCACAAAGGAAAACTACAGAAATGTGGAAATAATCCATCCTAAAGCATTTATAATACCAAAGTAACAGAATCAATTTACTTTTCTATGATTCATATTGACTCATAAATTATGCCCTCGCTATAGAAAACTACTGGTAAAGGTAATTAATCCATCCACACTGCTGAGTGACTACAGAACGATACAGCCTTCCAGAAGTCTTATCTTGCTTACCTATTGTTTGAAAGAGCAGGTGGATCTTTGTGGATAATTGCTTCATCGGTATACTTCCAATTTATGAGTACACTTTTGATATACATAATGATTGCATTCATCGTAGGGAATTTGTGCCTGCATATAACATATCCTAATTCTTTTTTCCTACTCCTTTCATTTAATTCTTTCTTTCCTTTTCTATTTATAAAATATTGTTTATATTGTTTTCCTTTTATTCTTTTTTATTTCTTAATCCTATATTCTTCCTTGCCTTGTCCTCTTTTATGTTTGAACATTTACTTCACAATATCTATCTTCCTTTTTTTTTTTTTTTTTTTTTGCGGTACTGGGGATCGAACTCAGGACCCTGCGCTTGCTAGGCAAGTGCTTATTCCACTGAGCTATATCCCCAGACCCTCTATCTTCCATTTTACTTCTTACTTACCATTTGGATTTCTCACACAAGAAACAATACAATATTTAAACTTGTGTGTCTTTCAATACTTGCACTAAAACAGGAGAGAGAGACCGCCAGACAGAGACAGAGGGAGACAGATCAAGAGAGAGAAAGACCTCTTGCTGAATCATTGTGTTTCAATCTCTTGTCTGTTTTTACCGGTCTAGAACTTCACACTGACTAAAGTGGTAGTTTGTGAACAGAATTAAATAAAACTCCTTGACTTGAAAAATTAATCTTCTCCATCACGTTGAGCTCAATAACCTCTGTGGGTTGTGGTTGCCACGTTGACTACTGAAATGACGGAACACACTCCTCATCACATAATGTGCTGCTGGATTAGAAGAGTGTTACTAACAACTTCCAATCAGGAAGACTTCCTGGTATTTGCATTTACAAACACTAGTTGAGTGCAGATTTCATTTCAAGTATTTTTGTGTAAGCATTGTCCGTGTTTGTTATTTTTCAACAGCTTTATTAAGTTCTAATTTACCATATGCATTCAGATAAAGATGAAATTTAAGGCATTTATTATATGTACAAAGTTGAGCATCCATCACTATGACCCATTTTAAAATATTTCTCACCACCTCAGGAAGAAATTCTATACTTTTTGGTAATCATCACTGAAACCTGAGCATCTCCCCTAATCCTGTATGATGCCTACTTTCTGTCTATGTGAATCTGTTTATCGAGGGAATTTCATATTAATAGAATAAATAAATACAATATCAGGGGTGATCACACAATACAGCAAATGTTTAAACAAAACATTTGAAACCGTAAAAGATTTGTTGTCATTAACTCCCCTCTAAATACTCTTGGCTTCTTTTGGACACACGCATCCCGTTGTTTATGCCACTTCCTGAAACAGTTCTGAATTATCTTTTCTATGTTTCTGTATGAAGTGTGTGAAGAAAACACAGCAAACGCCGCTGCCCAGTGCTATCGACTGGAAAGTTCACCTTCTAAAATCATGCCTGTGTCCTGATTCACCCCCCTGATTCACCCACGCATCTGGCACCCTGAGATCCCTAGTTGTTCTGCAAGTCAAACAGATTATGAAAGTTGAATGCCTTGGATTGCTTCAGCACATCAAGGCAGCTGTGATAGCAGAACTGAATATACTCATATAAGAAGACTTCCAGAACTGCTTCAGAAAATGGCAAGAACTATGACATACGTGTATTCAAAGCAAAGAGGAAGATCTTGGGGGAAATTCTTGGCAATGTGTGTTTTGCTATAATGAATTTTTATTGAAATTTCACCATAGATTTTTTAAGCATTGTGTGAGTCCTTGTATGTAATACATCATGTTTAGGTTCCCTGTGTGGAAGGGGTGCACGCATATAACACATCTCAATCCTCTTTTTCATCTGCTTTACCTCCTCTCTGTCTCCTCGCCTTCTAACTCTAGGTCTCTTTCCCCTTTGAGAAAGACCCAGCTGCCTTCTTCCTGTTACCTATCCTTTAGTTTGCTCTTTCGTTATCATTTGGAATTCTCATATAAGAGAAAGCATGTGATATTAAACTTGTGTATTTGATTTCTTTCATTCAAAATTACGGTCTTCAGGTAAATCTATTTCTCTACAAGTGACTCAACTTTATCCTTCTTTATGGCAGAATAGTACTCCATTTTGCATAGATACCAAATTTTCTTTTTACTCACGCCCTGATGAGTATATGGACCACTTTGAAGATTTAGATATTCTGAAGGATCACGGTGCATGTGTGGTTTTCTGCTTTTGGCCTCTTTCATGTGTTTTCAGTTTCACCTGTGTTATAGCACGAAGGTTTCATTTATGTTTTCTTATCAAGAAATATTCCATAGTGTGGATATGTCATGATTTATTCACCTCTCCCCTTTACCTTTATGTGTCTAAAACTTTAATTACTGACTGTATATATTTGTCCCTGCACAAATTCAACTTTCTGCAGATTTTGGTAGACTACTGGATATTCTACATTCATATTCACCCAGCTGCAATTTTTGTTAGATGATGATAACCAACCTATGTCTCTTCATCCTTTCTGGTACCATTTTTGTTAATCATTATATAATGGAATAACATCCAGCCATACGGAATTCTTTCTTACATCAGTCTTTACATTTTTAAAAGTATTTTATCCCTTTTAGTTATTACCATACCATAAGAATCAATTTCATGCCACTAGAGAAAAAACTGGCAATTGTGATACAAACACTAAGGCAACCTAGGGTTTGACTGATAGCTAATATGTTCTAAAATCAACGCCTACATCTCTGGGAAAGGTAGAAAACACTCCCACAGTCATTTTACACAGTTAACTAACTAGCTAAAGTTTAATAAAGTTTTATGTTTAAACCATGAAACACATGAGCTTGGGAATGGAAGGATGCAGAAAGAAAACCTTGAAACCTTGAACTCTAGGATATAAGGGGCAGAGAGAAGTGGCACCTAGGAACACCCTGGGATGCAGAAGGATGTTTATAGAATTAGGTACAAATAAGAGATAAAAATGGGTGAGAAATACAGAATAAAGCAAAAGTTTGATTTGAAATACAGGATTCGGGGGCACACACCTGTAATCCCAGGCCTCAGGAGGCTGAAGCAGGATGATGGACCAGCCTGGGCTACAAAGTGAGCTCAAGGGTGCACTGAACTGCACAGCGAGACCCTATCTCAAAAATACAAAAAAGAAGAAATACAGGATTATAAAAAAATCAAGTTAAAATCTTTTTCCCTCCTGGGGTTAAACTGCAGTCACTTCAAATATTTATAACCTATAACCGGTGCATTCACATTTCTAACTTTTGTGTTCATTGGTGGCAAGGAATGAAGAGAGATCATGAAGTTCTTGAAATCCTAGAAACACTGTTTTCAGTGGATTTTCTCAATGAATGGAGTCTCATGATGACATAATGTATATGAAATGATTTTGACGATGGTCTCACATGAAAATATTCACCGACAATGTCCTGGCCTCAGAGAATGCATTAGGCTACTTCCCTTGCATATAAGCAATTCATTTCAGTAGAAACCATCCCAAATAATTTTTAGAAACTGAATCATAACTTCTCTTGCTGCGATAGGAGAAAAAAGAAACAAGAAAATTATTTCCTTAAGCATACGTATTTAGTGTCAGTCCTGATTAAAAAATGGATCACATATCCAAGACCAGGGGGTGTAGGATCTTAACAGGATTAGTCATTTAATTAAATGAAGTACTCTGAAGCTATTGGGAAAACAACGCCTCTTTTATTCATTTTCTAATGTCAGTTTTTAAAAGAATGGGTTCTTTAATACTTTTAGTTTTCATGAATGTCCATGGATTCTCTTTACACTGTGGGGCATATGCAGCTATCGAATGAATTTATTAAAATTGGGAATTGAATTTTTTGAAATGAACCCACTTGTCTATAAAATGGAAGACTTGAAATCACTGTGAATTACATCAAGGACAATTTTTGGTAAGAAAAATTTATCAGCGGTGACATCTATAATCAGTCCCGCACTTCTGCTTTCCCCACAGACATCTCGGAGAACATGAAAAGCTATTGCATCTTCAGGAAATTTAATTGATGGGAAGGTGCAGATATGGGAACAATCCTAACACTTCATCTGCTCTTCATGAATTGAAATCTTGAAATACGCAACAGATGGGCTTTCATGAGCACTGGCTTTAAGCAAACAAACAAATGAAAAAAAAAAAAGTGGCATACTGCTTGTTACCTAGCAATGCTCTGAAATATTTTCTTCACATAACAAAATCAGCACATACACTAACCCAAGGGACATTTCCACCATCTTCTTGTATTTTATCTTAGTGTACAGGTTAACTACCTCCTATCATACGTAAATAGAAGTATATGTAGCAAAGGAATAACATGTGAAAGTACTTCATCTTCTTTTTCTTCGTGTTCTGTTTTGTTCACAACTTCATGAACTGTGTAGCATGTCATGTGACAGAGTCCCAACCCAATGCAGTCTTTGAATTTCCTCCATGAGCTCTAATTAGATGGAAATCCAATTGGAAGCAGTCAAGGAAATGCTCCATTTCTACTGAACTCCAGTCACTCTACGAAAAGACCACATCCTATTTTGAGCCTAGGCTCTTGAAAGGAAAACACATTCCCTCTTTCTGTCTCCTGGGCTACAGCCATATCTCTGTAGCTCTGTGAATCAACACGGCTTGCTGTGACCAACCTGGGGAGAGATCTACATAAAAGGAGACCAAGAATAAGTCATCAGTTAACAATCATTTATATGGGCCAGGGATACAACTCATTGGCACAAGCTCCTGCCTACCAAGTGCAAGGTCCTGAGTTTGATTCCTGGTACCAAACAAAAGGAAGGAGCCTTTTCTCTATTGAGAAACTCAAGGGCCTCTCCAGTCAACAAAAACATCTTTCAGCAATGCAGTAGCCTTACATTTCTTACACAATCTTTAATTAAAACATCTTTATGCACACCTAGTAAGCATATTCATCACGGGGAATTAATGCATACACAGAGTACATCTTCACTTTTCTCTGTCCCCCACCTGCCCCATCTCTCTATCTTCAGGTCAATTTTCTGTCTATCCAAAGTCTCTTTCCCTGTTTCCTCACAAGCTGCTTTACCTCTGTGTCTCATATTTGCCTCATGGACCTCACAGAAATAAGACAGGGATGGAAAATAAGAAGGATGCAATACAATGACACCAAGGTGTCTGTCTTATCTGTCTGTCTGTCTGTCTCTCTGTTATCCACCTATGTTTTCATTTTTGGGTGGTTTACCATTTTCCATGAGACATAACATTTACCAGTTTCCTAATAATGACTTTAGACTTTCTTCTCTATATTTTCTTATTTCATCAAATGCATGGACAGTTAACTGTTCTTTTAAAAAAAAATCTTGCATTCTTATATCTGGTAATCCCAGCAACCTCAGTGAAGATAACAATATGTAATAGAACAACCAGTGTTAATTTCCTATCACGTTGTTTTGGAATTCTGTATTGGTTTTACTGTTTTTGTGTTGTTTTGTTTTTATCTTTGTTGTTATTTTGTTTTATCTTCTCTTTAAAAAAATTCATTGATGAACCATGAGCTCTTCTGAAAATTTTCTTTTTGTATGTGTATGTCTTTTTGAGACAGGGTCTCGCTATGCAGTTCCATCTGGCCTTGAGCTCACTTTATAGCCCAGGCTGTTCTCCAACTCACAAGGATCCTCCTGCCTCAGCTTCCCGAGTTCTGGGATTACAGGTGAACGCCACCATGCCGAGATTCTGAAAATTTTCTTGTCCTCAATATGTACACCCTCAGGGCTGAGAGCTAGATGGAAAGGCACGAATGTGAACCCAATCAATGCCATGGTGGGAAACACAACTCTGACGTGGGTTTAAATGCCCAAGTTAGAATTTACTTGTCAAACAGTAAAAGAAATTGTGAACTCAAAGTGTTGAGGCAAAGGGGCTTATTTAGCTGAGTCTTCCACAGAGGCTGGATGCAGAGACAAGCAAGTTTACTTGGGGCCAGCAGTGGGCACCCAGTACATGACTGAGCACCAGCGATAAAGGACAGGAGGGGAGAATAGTTATACTTTTCTAGTTCTGACTCTATGGAGGGGCGTGATGCTGATATAATTTAGTGCAGCTACAGAAATACTACAAAGCTTATGACAAGGGAACAAAGATGTTTCACATTTTACACAGGGGACAAGCAGTTCTGTGATGGAGCACGGGGTGGTGTCGGGTTAGGTAGCTATGACAACATTTACAAAAAGCAAAGTTAATGAAACAGAAACTTAAGCTTTAAAATGACACTGAAACACAAAACAGGGTTGGTTTCGTTTTCTTCCCCATATCAAAGGAGCTGAGTTGCATGGGAACAGGGAAACGAGGTGCACAGTGGATTGCAATTGAGTGCCGAAGCCTGGGTGCATACAAATATTGAGTATCTGGGGAAAACGTGTGGGGCAGGTGCACATATCTTAGGACACATGAAGACACGTTAAGTAGTGTGAACTTTACCTTGAAGGCACACCAAAGGATTTCACGAGTGATATTAGGGAAACACACATCAAAAAAAAAAAAAAAAAAAATTAACCCATCTTCTAAAGATGGTACACTTTCCAACTATACTAATTAAGATTCTTCAGAGGGACAGATCTAAGACACTATAGATAGTGTTACCGTTATGAAACATGATTTATTAAACTGACTTTCAAGATCTGAGGCAGGAGGGTTCACAGTGTATGTCTGTGCTCTGGAGAGACGGAATATCCAGCTGCTGTTTAGCTCAGGAAACTGGAATTCACAGAACAAGAGGGGTCCAGAATCCTGGTCAGGACAAGGCTGGAGGCTTGGAACTCCCCAGAGAATGGCTGTTGTAAATACACACTGAAACTGGAAGAAGCTGGAGTTTGACGATGAAAGAACACCCAATCAGAGTGGAGATTTAAAGTGGTGGCCAAATTCCTGGTTCTTCCCCGTTTTGTGCTATCAAGCTGCAAGCCTATTGGATACTTCTGCTCCAGGCACGGTGGGCCTTCCCCTTCAGTTTGATGGCCTACACGTCAATCATCTCTGGAAACACTCCCAAGAGCACTTCTTCACTGCTCTCCTAGGCATCTCAAAACCCAACCAAGCTGTCAATCAAATGAATGGTCACATTGCCTTTTCCGGTCTCCATGCTTTCCTTGGATATTACACCAGCTGCTCTTCTATTACTTCCGGCTCTTCTCCACTTTTCATAATTTCACTGTGGGTGCTTATTCAAAAATGCATGTTTTTGTAGGATCTTCCTCAGTGATCCTGCTTCATATAATCCCCTTTTGACATAGCAAACCCACATTCTTTATTGTATTTTTAATCTTTAGGTATATTCATTGTAGTCATTAATGAATTCTAACTTGCTGTAATTTCTCTATTTTTTCTTTTGTTTGTTTGTTTGTTTGTTCTGGTTTTTTGTTTGTTTGTTTTTGTTCTCCAGTAATAAGGCAAGCAAAACAGGAAGGGACTCTACTTACGAGTGGAAATTCTGGCTCCATGTAAGAACTTAGATTTGGTCAAGAGTAATTGTGTAGTCTGCTTTCTCAGACATGAGTCAATAGGAGTGCATTTACTCTTTGACAAACTACATTACGTTTTTCACTGGAAAACAAAAGAAACATGCAGTTATACTGCAAACATTTTAGAAATGTGGCTAAGGTTATGGAAATAATTTGGACCTATTGGTATTTCTGCTTGCAGAGACCAGCCTGTTGCCATTTTAGTGCATGTTTAAACTATGTAAACGGATGTCCCTCCAATCACCTGATAAGCCCATTGTCAGTTGAAAATTTCCTAAATCAAAATACACCTAACCAAACATCATAGCTTGGCTAAGCCTGCCTTCAAATATTGTCTAAACACTTACATTTGTCCGTGGTTGGGCAAAGTGAACCAACAGAATGCTAATTCTAGAATAAAGATTGCCACCTGGTCATAGCACTGCCAATTAGGAACTGTGGAGCTACTGCCTTTTGCCGGCACTGTGGGAGAGAATCACAGTTCCACTGTATAAGTCCTGGAATAATATTAACGTTCAAAGAATGGTTTGTAATAAGCATCTATCCTTTTTGCCCAGCCTTAACATTAAAAACCCATTCAACCAAACCGTTGTACATCACATGCCGTTTGCAGGATGCACATTTTCTGTATGCTATGCTATCACTTTTATACAAATGTTTTGCAAAATGAAGGTCCTCAAATATACACAACTTTGCATTCTCTGTTAATAAAGTGATATCTGTAAAACTTCCATCACATAATACATTTTAATCTAAATGTTAATGGGTGACAATTACCCCAAATGTATTCAACTAATTTTATAATGTTGACATTTAGGCTTGCCTTTGATTTTCACTACTAATAATAAAATTGTATTAAGCATCCATATGCATAAATCTTTCTGTAAATCTGATTATATCCTTGGGATAAATTCCAGAAAGCATCAGTGTGATTGGTTTTCAATTGTACTAGTTCTTTTTCCTGATTCTAAGCCAGCCCCGAGTGTAAGTCAGCCCTAATAACCACATGCTGTTTTATTTCATCAGTATTGTTAGATATGCCTGAAGGATTTAGAGAGTAAGTGGTCTTTTTTTTTCTGTTAGATTTTTTATGCTGATTAATAATTTAACTCAACATATATCCCATTTCCAAACAAGTGTAATGTGTTTATTTCTGTATCACTTAAGCACTGTTTTTCAGCAGACAAAATTTCAGCTTAAATGATCGGGCTCATTGCTAAAATATTTAGAACTCTTCCCCTTGGAAATATGCATTTGTTTTGCCATCCATAATGATCCATAGTCATCTTAATTGCTCAATTTCCTAAGAGAAAACATGGGTGCTTACATGACTGCTAAGTAACTCAAATCCATCTTAATTATTTATTCTAGACTAATCACATTATTTGTTAAGATGTTAAATCAGTGCCTTTAAGGTGACACTCTCCTTGTCCCTAATTGCTCAGCATCAAAATGAGGGAATGCCCACCAGCTTGGATCAAGTTTGGTGCCCAACTGCAAGCATGCTTAATGCCAATATGCAGTATTAATGCTCATGAAAAAGATGAAAAGTAAAAATGAACATCAGCATTTAATAGAATCAACTATGTAGCATTTCAATATGATTTAGATCTAGAATAATGATGCTTCATGGGAGAACTTTAGTGAGATGCCAGCCCATGCTCTCTCCCATCTCCCTGACTCAGGAGATGATCATTGTATTTCACCATTACCTCCCAAACTTTGCTATCCAATCACCTACCATATTCACAAAACAATCAGTCCATTTGGTCAAGGACTTGAACCTCCAAATCCTGGGCCAAAATTAAACTTCTGTCTTTATAGACCAATTGTCTTAGTTTTTTTTTTTTTAATAACAGTAAGAAGTTGCCTATTGGTGTTAAACCCTCAAGTACAGACTTGTTAATCATCTTTAAGGAGGATTCCTTTTTCCTCAAATGAAGGGAGATATTTTATACTTAGTATAACGAATTGCTTTCCAGAATGAATTCAGCTAGGAATATCGGAATTGAAATTGTAGACAAGATATACCTCAATTAAGAGCCTACACTCTAAAAAGGCAGTGGTTGTACTGTGTGTTCATCAGTATTTATTCAGGAGTTAGCACAATCACAGATTCCTAGTTGGCTCTTGAGAATATTTCTTGTCTAAATGTTTGCAGTGTGAAAAGTCAAGCTCGCACAGAATTTCTAATAAAATGAGTGTACCTGGATTTACCTATCTGCAAAGTCAAGCAACTTCAGATTTGTACTGTGCAATTAGGCCTACAGTGGTGATATTTTTCCTGAGAATATTCTGACATTTCCTTGTAATTCTCTAAACAATGCAGTATAACAATTTGTATATAGCATACATATTGTATTAAGTATTACAATTAATCTACAGATAATTGAAAGTTTACGGCCAAGTGTAAATTGATAGTAGGTCATTGCTACCTTATTTTATGTAAAGCACCTGAGCATGTGTACATTTGCCACCCCCAGAGGTGTGCAAACTGGTTTCCTGCAGGTACAAAACGATTATTATAACAATTTTAAATATCCAGTTTTTCTGTTCAATATGATAAAGTATATTTTACTTCCATCTCTTTCTCAGATCTGTAAATGGCAGAAATTTTCATCTTTAAGAAGGCAAAAAGCCATGCTCACCCCAGCCTACCAACTACACTGCTTCCTGGATACCTTCGAGGTCACCCTAGAAGGGAGATGCTCACAACTGGTCTTCCAGCACAACTCGCGCTTTCTCTACAGGAAGTGACAGAGGTCTGAAAGGCATATTATGTAATTAAACTCAGATTCAATTCATATGAACATGTGCAAATACTTTCTCTTGACAAAGCCTGCCTACCAACACCATAGCACTGCCTTCAGAAATCCCATTTTGAATGTGGAGCACTGACTATGAATTTCTCTCTACTTCAACTAGTGGAGGGACCTCCGGAGGTCACACGTGATAAAAGCTTATTGATGAGGCATAAAGAAAAAAAAAATCACTAATAAGAAGAACACTTGGGCAATTTTAAACTATTGTTCCTATTCTTTTCAGGTGACTTAGAACCTTAACTATTGTTCTAGTTAGTGGTTTAGCAAGGGGAACAACACAATACAGGACACATATTTTATAAGGTTATTTTGTACTAGTACCCACAGAGTCATATACAAAAGGAGTGCATGAAATCTGTCCATACACTAAACACCAAATAATCTAGCTGTGGTCCTGGATGCCATGTTAATGTCCTGCATGAGTCCAGCTCAAGACTTAGAGTCCATAACAATACTCCACATGGGGCCAGCTGGGGTCGTAGCACCGAAGACAATGTCCTATGCAGGCCTGTTTCTTGGGTCTGTTCTGGGAAGGCCCATGGGTCAGTGGTGGAAGCCAGAAAATCTGTTCTAGTTGGATGAAGGATCTGTGCCAGCAGGCTGAGGGATCTGCACTGCAGCTGGGAAGTGATGCTCAAAGTATCAACCAGAGCTCCCCTGAAAAGTACCACAGCCGTTTTTACCAACAGTGAAGTCCCAAGCTCCTCCAATGATGGGGACAGCTGAGTTTCCATTAGGAAGGCCAATGAGACAAGCGTATCCAGAGGACTAGACAGTGCACCATCTTCCCCTCTGGAGCCAGCAAGCAATGCTCAAAGTGAGGACCAGTGTTTCCTTAAAATGAAGCATAGCCATTCTCAGCAACACCATGGTTCCGAGTTCCTTCAATGATAAGAACAGTCAAGTCCATCAGGAAAGCCAGCATGACAGTCTCCTCCAGGAAAACCAACAGATCTCTATAACTTTCAATAGCTTCTACCCTTCTTCCTCTCCACATCTGCCTCTTAGGCTGCCGGCCACCATCCTCAGGTGGGCCTCCCACACCCAGCATCACGCTGGGTGTTCAGTCCCCCTGGATGTTTCAAATTGACCCAATTGTCAATCCACCATAACTCTACTAAACTGCTTAAGGTAAAGTAAATGAATAAAATCGGAGAGGTAGTCAACTCAAGCCTGCCACTGTAATCTCAAAGCAACTCTGGGCAAAGGGATTTCACTACAATCTGTACCAACTCATCGACCCTTTAAATCTGAGTGCAGTCAGCCTCCACAGGGCAAAGCATAATTGATTTGACAAGAAGAGCTTAAAATAAGGAACTGAATCAAAGTCAAAGAGTGGACCCCTTCCATATCAATCTTTGTACAATGTAAACTACCTGTTCCAAGGTAAGAAAATGTCAGAAAGGTGTCACGGGAAACCTGCTGCATAAGACCTACAAACCGATTGGGTGTAGTGGATACAGGACCAAAGGAGCCCTCACTTGAGTCTGGACTATCCCAGAAAGGTCCCTGTGTTACAGGTTTGGTCCCCAGGATAACATATTAGGGAAATGGTGGACCTAAAAGGTGTTTAGATGGTTGGTTATGTGCTGTTGAACATAGAGGTACCACAAACTCACACACACACACACACACACACACACACACACACACACACACACATTCACTCTCTCTTTTGCCAGACATGAGAGCAGGGGTTTTATGCTGCCACAGGGTGTTATCAAGATGTGGTCGCTCCAAACACATGCAAGCAATTGCAGGCAACCAATAGTGGTTGCGCTGCTCCAAGAGTACGAGCCAAAGGAAACTTCCCTTTATGAGTTGATTGTCTTAAGATTTTATTTTAATAACAGCAAGGGGAGTTGGACAATCTTCAAGAGGAAGACAATTACAATAACCAAAAAGAAAAAAATAATACATTTCACATAGCGAAACAATATCTTCACGTAATTAATCTCTCTTTCCAAATGAATTAGAGTAAATAAAGTCTCCAAAAGGCAGAGTGCAAAGCAATGGGAGTCGTAGACTATTTGATGTAAATTAAAAGAGACAAAAAGCCCATAAAATGGGAAAAGAAGGTATAAAATGGTTGACAGTGAAACTCCATCACCATCAAATTAAATTTAAAACACTGAAATAATGCCAGCTGTGCGGTGAAACTGAGTGTGATGAAAGAGAAAATGATTCAGCATTCATGTAGGTGGCGTCACTGCACAGGAAAATACAACGGAAAATCGAAGGTAAAATAGTAGAAAAATTTCTGAAAATCAAACAAGTTTTTTCTGTCTCTAGTGGCCAAAGCTGCTTCTAAGAGAAGCTGTCACTCAGTGAATCTCTTAGGAACACAGACATTAAATATGTCATCAAATGTTAAAGAAAGGGTCATGAGGGTATTCAAGAAGAAAAACAGGTTTAATACATCATGGGGAGAAATTAGATGTCCAATGTAAGAATACAACAGAGCAATGGGATTGGGGATCTAGCTCAGTGGCATCAGCGCCTGCCTGGCAAGCACAACAACAAAATCCATGGCTGTGAAGGTTAAAAAGATATAATCTTCAAAATTGTTCTTGAACTACAAAGATGTCTGACTTCAGCCTGAATTCCTTCTTGAGAAGGCCTCCTTGAGGGTGAAACCTATTCTTACAAACTATGGAGAAATAATTCTGAGACCAAGCATATCTTCCCAATAAGAGCTAGTTTGCCCTGAATGCACTCCAATATGGTCTTAAGATAAAATTATGGAAGGGGATTTTTGGAAGCAAATGGAACTTAATTGTCACAATACTTACCCTTTTCAAAATAACAATATTGCTAATGAAATTGGAAAATTCAGGTGATGGTAGGTGCCAGGAAGATATTTGTGGAAAGTCCTTCATTTTCCATGGCAAAGAGACAACTTTTACCACTAAAGCTAAAATAGGCCTTGAAGAAGAAGCATAATGTCTTTAAAATATCTTTCCATCAGAAGAGTTTACAGGACAAACATATTTCCATACAATCATATTTTCAACATTACTCAGTTTTTCAATTAGTCTATTAAAGTCATATATCTTTACAAAATTCAAGAGCACGTGACACAATGTTCTTTGAAATTATATCCTGTGTTTTTGATTTACTTTCATTTCCTTGGGGAAATGGGAAGAGATATCAGGTCTCCATCACATGTTGGTTATGTGTATTAGATGACTTTTAGAATTCTTTTTGATAATATTTTGTGTTACTGGAATTCTTTACTTAGTTGAAAATGTCTTCACTTTAAAATAAACCTCCAAATAGGTGAAGAAAAAGAGGCTATAATTTAGTAGAAACCACATCCATCCATAGGGTACATGTTCGAGTATCTATGTCAGAAAGTCTTGCTAGCCAGTATTTTGAGGGTCTTACATGAGCTTCCAGCTCACAGGTTTATTATTTTTGCTTAATTTGAGTGACAGGGACACAGTTGATCTATTGCTGTCTCCTTCTTGCTACAAATTGGGAACTTACTCAATCTAAGATGTGAATCTATTCCTTCGCCCTACTTATCAATAAATGGATATAAATAACACTGCTTGAATAAATGAATCTCTAAATTCTCTTAGTGCCTAAGTTCCAAATGCCATATGTTCCTTCGAGAGGGGTTTTAAAAAAATCCCTAAATTATGATATGTTTACTCTACTGAGCAAATGTCTTTCACTTTACCCCTTTCTGGTTTACATACTGTTCTGTGTCTCTCAGAGGGAGCCATACCATCACTTTGTCAACGTCTGTCTTTATTAAGCAAAAAGCAAATCAGGTCATTTCAGTTGACTTTATTATTTTTTTTTTTAAGGAGGGCTAAGGTCTCACTCCATAAAGCAATCAAAACAACAAAATCAGAAGCAGCAGTTAAAACAATAAAAAGACAGTTTTTGAGGCCATCTGACTAGTAATCATTGAATTCTAGCCTTTGAAACCATTTTACTCCAGACTTTAATTCAATAACAACAAAAGCCTGGGTGTACATGCTTTGGAATTTTGCCCAAGTCTAATCAATCCACAAACCTGGAGGCAGAACCAAGGCTTTCCTCTCAGCCCACTCTTTTGGACTCAGTGGCTTCCCAGGCCCATAGTCACTGCCCATCTCTGAAAAGGTAAAATTTTAGCTCATGATCTAGGAGATTCAGTCCATGGTTCAGTGACTCCAAGGAAGGTACATCGCAGCAGAAGAACATGGTGCAGCACACCTCCTTAGTACATGGGTTCTCAGAAGCAGTGAAACGGTGCCAGGTGGGTGAGGGTCTGTACGTAATACACAGGGATATCCATTCCTCCATGGCCCACACAGACATACCCAGGAACACGCTTTCATGTTCTTGTGATGCTTTTTAATCCTCTAAACTGACATATAAATATTATTAAGATTAACCATTACTTCTTGATACTCAGCTTTCCATTAGTATAACAAACCACTGAGGTAACTAAATTTTTAAAAATGAAAGAGTCATTCTGTCTCCATTTCAGTGACTCTATGCTGTGTACACAACCCCATTGGCTTTTGACCTGTGGGGAGAGTACCTGTTAAGATGACTGTACAGTGGAGCTGCTCAACTCATTCCAAATCGGAAGCAAAGACAGAGGAAGAGACCACAGTTCCTTTACCCACTTCCCCCAGTGACCTCGCTTCGTCCAAGATGGTCCTGCCTCTTATATGTTCCCTCACCTTCAGGCAGCACCGAGCCGAGGACCAGACTTTTAATGCGCAGACTTTTGTTTGTGATATCTTTGGTCCAAACTATAGCTGTGACATTGCACTAATGTGGAAAGAGAAAGATAATTAATTTACAAGCAAGCCAACTCAATTAGCAACTATTTTTGCCTAAGTACTAGAGTCCTTCTTTATAGGTGACCATTTATACAAAGTCTATATAGCCCTCCTCTAAAGAATATATATTTATATTTATAGATTTATATAATTATATATAAATTTTTAATGTGGATATTGATGGAATCTAATGTGGTAATTTGAACTACATATGTAGTATAATGAGCAAATCATGGTGAATAGCATTTCTACCTCCTTAAATATAATTTCCCAACATGATAGAGTGTTGAGAACTCTTCTAGTAGATGTATAAAGAATTTGTAAGCTTTCTTTTTTTTTTTTTTTTTTTTTTTCGGTACTGGGGATCGAACTCAGGACCCTGCGCTTGCTAGGCAAGCGCTTATTCCACTGAGCTATATCCCCAGCCCTATAAGCTTTCATGTAGATGAACTTTAGTAAAATACTTAAATTATCTCAGAAATGGTTGGTCCCCACTTCATGAGAGGAAAAGAACATCACATATCTTCAGTGGTCACCTCTCTTTGTTTTTCACTAATAGAGAAAATTGGACCAACAATTTATACACATGTTCATAAGTATTCAGCCCACCTACCTGGCTGTTCATTAAGGTAAAATGAATGCTGTATAAATTAATTGAATTCAAGCCAAAGCTGTATATTTTCATTTGACATGGGCATTTTAAGGGGCTGTGATTGATTCATCATTAAAAGAATTAGGTTTGAGGTTAGATTCGTTATTGAACCACCTCCAGGCTGAAGTTTTTCTATCGTGTATGAGACTGGCCATGGCCACCAAACACTCTTTATAAATCAGGGTACCACACAGGGCTGGCTCAGCATGCAGTACTGCAGAAATGGGAACCATAGATAGTGATTTTAAAACTCACTGGATAAAATATTCATTTAAGGAAAGAAAAAAACTAGAAGTAATTGAATTTCCATCAAGAAGGAATTTCTCTGATAACATAACCAAATGCATGACCCCAATAACCAATGTATCTGGGGAGAAATAGTCACACTTGTTTCAGGCTTTGAACACATGGCTGTCTGAGTTCTGAAGCAGTGCAGTATCAGTTTGATGATGTCGGCTCCAGGAGCACCCCACTGGTAACAGGTTTTACTTTAATGAACTACTTTGCACCATTTTTCAGAGGATGATCTTGAAATAGAATTTATCAGTGGGGGATTGTTGCAACTTAGATGGAATGACTTATTAGTAAAAGTATCACCATGATGTTTTATGGTACAACAGAAGATTAGTTCATATGCTCAGTTTAGGTGAAGAGACTAAACACTGTTAAAGAATCAAACAGTGCCTGCCCTGCTTCCATTTTATATGTGAGTGGTATGCCAGTAAACATTTCATTGATTTATCAGATTCTCATCTTCTTTTACATGTTAATTTAGATGTGTGAGTCATGAACCCACATGTATTCACGGAGACTACTAAATGCAGGCCAGTGTAAGGCAAATAACTGTTTCAAGTTTCTCGATAACGATTTCAACTATTTTCTAAGTTCCATGCATTATTCAAATTAATGGTATACAGTACTGTTCAAATAACTAACGTCTGCTCAAATGCAGACACGTATCACTTAACAGTGGGGGCTGATTCTGAAATAATACAGAATTAAGTGTGTTGGCTAGTCTTCGCTCTCAACTTAGATGGCATGAGAGACAGGAGATTAGTAAAACACATTTCTGAATGTGTCTAGGTGGATCATAGGACATAAATTTGTGAACTCTATGAGATCCTTGGTCTCTTTCTCTCTGGTTCTGCATCCCAGATTGCACAAGTTGAGCTCCTTTCTCCCATCATGCTTCTGGCTAGCTGGCTTTTCCCCATCATTCTCTTCTGGCTTCATACTTCTGGCTGGCAAGGAAAATAAAATGGACACCGCTCGTTTTAATTTTCACTGGTTCGCCATTTTGTTCCCACAATAGAACAGCTGACCAATATGCTAGATGATTGTGTTGTTGTGTGAACACCATAGCATGTTCCTGTATAAACAAAGATGGAGTATCACGTGGGGTTTTAGTAGAGAAACACATGTAACACAAGATGTACAAATGCATAAGAAGTTACAAGATTGGCTTACAATGGTCAGCCAAAGAGTTTTATGAGGAAGCAGGCAGAACGTGTCTGCACATTGGAGACCAAAGGAATCAGTCCAGGGTCTGGAGTTCACTGCAGAGTTCTGTACAAGTCCGTACCAGGAGTCTGATGAGTCTGCGACGGATGGCTAAAGGACCCAGGTGGAAGCTGAAGAGTCTGCACTAGAAGGCAGGAGACAAAGTCCACGCTGAAGGTGAAGACTAGAGCTCCCCCAAATGGAATGGAAACCCCTCTGTCCTTCCTCATTTCTCCTTTATATCATCTAGGTGATGATACAACCTATGGTGGCTCCTCTACACAGTACGGTGTAGAATTGCTGAGCTAGTTGCTGAGTCAAGTTTGGTAAAGCTTCTAAACTTCTCATGTTGACATAGTCAATCAGCCACTACAGATGGCTGATTCGATGTTGGATGATGTAATTTAATGGACCTATTATTATACACATGGTCTGTCACTGAAAAAAAAAGTTATTGTCTAGTGCACCTTTATTCTCTCAGGAATACTGGCCTGGTAATAAACAGGCAAGTAATGAGCAGAGATATGTGAGCTATGCTAGCTGTAATTAGAGAAAGTAACTCTGGTGAGCCTTAGACAGAAGTTCACACCAAGGACTCATGGACAATTGTACCTAAAACCTAGTGATAAGCGTCTGACATTCCAACTACCATCATGACTTTCATAGTCCCGCTACAAGAACACAGGACTCCCTGTAACACACAACAACAACTTGGATGATATCATTAGCATGTAGGGAGGGAGAGTAGCTTCAGTAAGATCTGGGGAATTGTGGCTGATACAGCAGGTGACTTCTGGATCTTGGTTTGTGCTCCTCAAGGAGATGAATTTGTTATTTGCCAAGTGCAAAAGTCTGAGGAAATAGCTAGCTTGGTTGTGGGAGAAGCACCAGTTTTACTTAAGTCATGTTAATTTTGACATGCGAATTTGTCAGTTAGAAACAGATGCCAAGACATATTGAGGAGGTACTGCTATAAATAAGGATATGAAATTTGATGATGAAGATCCAAAAATGTCAAGAACCAAGACTGTGAGTAGGTTGAGTAAGATACAGGCAGATTGTACTGTAATTACAGCTAGGAGGGTGGCTGACATAGGAAGATAACATGAGTTCAAAAGTTTGAGGCCAGAATGGTCACCACAGTCAGGCGCCCATTTTAAAATAAAACCAACAGTGACGAAGGTTGGGTATTCTCTGGAGTTCAGTTTTAGAAGCATGGCCATGACAATTACCTAGTTGATTCAGAAATGAATCTCTTGCAAAAGACAAAAAAAAAAAAAAAAAAAAAGAAGAGCTTCTACCAAGGATGAAAGTTTGTCCCAGACTCTGAAACTTCAGCTTGTATCAGAAAGGAAGTCCCTCCAGCTTACTGTGGGAAATTCACAGTCCCCTCATGGAAGGTGAGTGAAGTTTGTTACTCTTTAAGCCCGTTACCTGAAATCAATAGAGACTCAAGCTGTGGAGCCCCAGAAGAGCACGTGGGACCTGGGTCTTGAAATTCAGGATGCTGGGTTGGGTCAGCGCTGGCTTTCTGCACAATATCAAAACATAGAGAAGTAGAAGAAAAGCTTTACATCTAGAACCAGATCAGTTCCCTTAATAAATGGTTCATCTGCCTCCACCTGACAATTCAGATTGACTGGGCTATCCAGAACCCAGCAGAGCCAGCAAAACTAAGTGTTCTGCTTCCTACTTAGTCTGTTGATCAAGGGTTGTGACAGAGAGAACAACATTCCAGACTAGATAATCACAGAAAGGGAAGCCAGGAAAGGGCACCTAAAATACATGTGCGGGTGTCACAGAACCAAGTAGTATAACATATGACCGGAAAGAAGGATCCGAAGAATCCAAAGTAAACAGCTCCTAGAGTAATAGATGAACTTGAGAAGAACATTGTAAGATAAGGATATTCTGAATGAGTAGGCAGGAAACATCCAAGGAATGTGCCAGTTTTAGGGAGTCCAAAAAAGGGGACCCACAACCCGGTGCCCATAAGTGGCAGACATTTATTGCCCCCACTTCTGGATGCCAGAATTCCAAGGTGCAAGTTTGGACAGGACTGCTTCTTCTGAGGCATCTCCCTGCGTCCTCATATGGCCATTCCTGTGTGTGTGTATAAGGACTCAAATCCCATTAGATTAGGGCCCTCTTATGACCACTATGTACCTTAATCACCAATTTAAACCTTCTATGTCTAAATGCAACCACACCGTGAAGTCCTGGGCCTCCGAGCTTAAACATAAGAATGGGAGAGCTACTACCTTGGGTTGGTCTTCTAGTTATTACATTATCTTCTAGTCATCATACTACCTTGGTAATGTACTTCAGTCTTTTGGGGTGGGTCTTGATGCCTTTGTCTATGAAAGAAGAGACCTTTAGCATCTCATAAGCCTTATGCTGAATAGCTATAGCCACAGTGGGTTAAATAAGGTCTCTAGAGAAGCGATGCCCACTACAGATCAGATGTTCCATCGGTCAATTTCCTTTGCAATTGGGAAAGACCATATAAAGCTGTTTTCTTTAACGAGCTGTGGGAGAAAGTGTTATAGTTGGGAGTCAAAATGCCCCGCAACAGACTCATTGTTTGCAAGGCTTGGATCCCTGTTGAAGAACTTTTCAGAAGGTCATTAAATCATGGGGGTGTTGCCCTCACCCATGGTGAGTTCATAGTTTAACATGTTGTCATGTGTTAGATTTTGCTGGAGGAAGTAGAGCCATAACATAGAAGGGTACATGTTATTCCCATCCCCTTCCTATATGGATCATTCTCTAATTCTTAGCTGCCTAATAACTTGTGGGGTGAATGCCTTCTTGCATCACACCATCTGCCATCATAATTTTGCCTTACTACAAGCCTAGAAGCTACAGTCCCAGCCAATGTTGGACTGAGCCCTCTACAGCCCTGAGACAAAACAGTCCTTTCTTCCTTTAAACTCTGATTACCAGAAATTTTGTTGCACTGATAAAATTCTGACATAACAAATGAGTGTTACATCCAAACACAGATACTGAAAACAGCCAAAGTCAGTTCTCCTTCATATCTCTCCCACTAGGACTCTAGGACCAACATAATTTTGTTGGATACCATTTAAGGTGATAGCATTCAATGATGACCAAATAGGTACTTTATATTCAGCAGATGTAACAGACATCTATATATAAAGTCCTTGAGATAAAAAGAGCAATTTGTCACTAAAATATTGCCGGTCCTGGCCTCTTCACTCAATTACTAAAAATCCTGGAACATGATAAGCCCTACCAAATCACTGGCCTTTGTGTCTTGTTATTCCTGATCTTCCTAGGTGAAGAATGTGCCCAAGGAATTTCTGAGCGTTGCATCAGCTAAGGAAGGCTGGCTTTGCAAGTAGCGTTAGGTTGGTCAGATTTACAGAGCACATGGGTAATGTTTACTTTCATTGGCCATGAAGATCAAGACGTAGTGTTCTCACTTGGTGTGAGTTCATAGGATGATCTCTTCAGGAACTCTTTGAGCCCCAAGAGAAGATCATATGGCGGCAGGTTGGAAAGATCTCATGCACTGATGACATCAGCTTTGAGCTTCTACCAGCTGTACTTAATCCTTAGCCCCGGATCCACTGTGCCTGTATTTTACCTCAATTTGTTCATGCAGCAGAACCTCGGTTGTCTGTTCCCTAGTGGGAGGAACACCTGCCCTGTGCACCCTCAGAGAGTTGGACGGACCAGTTCTCATTGTCCTGTTCCCTCATTTTACTAGGGCAGCTATTGCCTTTCTGCGCATGCTGCTGGTCTGGAGACCACTCAAAAGTAAGGACTGGTCATTATCATCATCCTGGTGTCTCGATTTTCATATACATTCAGTGAATAATTGAAGACATAATATCTACCTAGCTAAGGAGCACAAATATTTTTATTTAAAAAATGATTACCTTTATTTCCCTTTTTGTTCTTTCTTCCTTCTGTTCTTACACCTTTCTTCCTTCCCTCCTTCCTTCCCTACATCTCTTTCTCCTTCTTTCTGTCGTATTTTCCTCCCTCCTCCTCTCCCTCCCTCCTTCCCTTCTTTTCTTCCTGCTTGCCTGCCTCCCTTCCTGAATTCCTGCCAGCCCTCTCTTTTCCTCCTTCCAAGAGCCTCTCTCCCTTCCCCTCCTCTCCCCCTC